>JAVJAQ010004491.1:0-18455 GCA_032362365.1 Zygogramma bicolorata | reverse complement strand
CAGTGAAAATATAGCTTTTCGCTGTATTTTCACGGTGATAAACCTGCTTAGTTTTTGTTTTACTAGCTGTCAAGTGAAAATAATGATTTAAATTATAAACGTCAAATCTATGTGTTTTGATTAATTATATTTCTTAATCAATATGAGCGATCGTTGGGGACAAATGGCAATTGGTATCATAGATGAAGCAGTGGAAAAGAGTATTCCCTTGAATACGGCCAGAAATAAAGAATCAATTACCAGGCAATTCAACAATTTTTGCTCAAACAGGGGTTATATTGTCGTCCTAAATATAATTCGTGGTATGATGAATAACCTATAATTTTTTGGAATATCAATTCATTGGCAATCCCAATGCAAGAAAATACAACACGTCCTGCGGACTCGTTGTATTTTCAGCTTTGGGATTGCAATTCATTAATATTCCAAAAAATTATCGGTAATAATCATACCACTTATTATATTACCCCTGAAAATATTTACACAAACACGGATGAATCCAAATAAAAGGACATGCTAGTGCCATCTCACGGAAAACTGTTGAACATTCAATTTGAAAGATACTAGAATTCTGTAAGCAGAAAATTGATGCTACTCACAAGGTTAGGTAGATGAAACATCAATCCATGAATAAGTAAACACGGAAAGCAACCGTTTAATATGATTGGCTCTATCCAGTATGGATTGGGGCAGAAACTGATTTTGCTGTAACCCGAACAGAAAACTTCGTTATTCGAGTACAGTATCATTGTTGGTGACTTGAATACGAACACAGAAAGACAAGCATATACAAAATTTTGTAGAGGACTCCAACTTCATACAACATAACACCCTCCAACCTTTATTTGAAGGAAAATGAAGGTGATACCACACCTGAAATTTTACTGTACTTGAAACAATCAGACTATATATCGAGAAAGTTGACTTTACAGCTCACTTTTAGGCTCAAATCACCAGACAAGTGTTATCAAAATTGACTGAATTCAGATGAAACCTGGAAAAGTGCAACATTGATCCAGTTGATCAAACTATGCTAGATTTCATTACCCTAAGGGGGAAACAAAATTTGTTTAGGATGAGGTGATGCTTCGGCCCAATCTGCTTCAAATTTTGCATTAAATTTCTTCAACAGAAATGATGGAAGACTTTTTTCGCATTTCAATAAAATTCATTGCCTAACGAGGTTGATAAAAGGGGTAGAAAATTATTTTGGGGGTGAATTAACGCACAGCCTGAGCCGCTGATAGTGGAGATCTGAAACTTGAAGGGTTTGTTATTTGTATGATGTAGGCATCTGATAAAAAGGGATTTTTTGAAATTCCACTTCAAGGAGGGTGAAAAACGGAGGCGAAGTGATGCCTTGATTTGATCTACTTCATATTCTGCATAAACATTCTATAACGAAATTGATGGAAAACTTGTTTTGTATTTTATTGATATTCAGCGCCTGACCGTGTTGAGAAGGGGTACAGAGTTTTTTTGGGGGGTGTATCAACGCACAGCCTGAATCTGAAACTTGGAGGATTCGTTTTTGGTATGACGTTGTCATCCGATAAGAAACGGTTTTCCGAAATTCAATCTCTAGGGGCTGGAAAACGGGGTCAAAATTTGTATGTGACAACGTGATTTCTAAGTCCAATCTATTTCAAATTTTGCACAAACGTTCTTTATACAAGAGATGGAAGACGTGTTCTCATTATAGTATTTCGAAATATTAGCTATACTCCACTGATGAAATTTCTATTTGGGGCCGTTCATAAAATACGTCACACTAAAATCAGCTTTTTTTGACCCCCTGCCCCCCCCATTGTCACGCTGTGTCACACTTTTTGTGACCCCCTTAGAAATATTTCGTCACAAAATCTAAGACCCCCCCTGCTGAGAATGATAAATTCTAAATGATAGTACACAAATTCTGAAAGTTAGAAATATTTATTTAGTTATTAAAATAAAAATAACGAACATATAATAAATAATGAATAATATTTCTATTATTCGCAGGAGTCCAAGGATTTTTTAATTACATAATCAGAAGATTCAATACTCAATAACACAATGAAACAGTAAAAAATCGGTTTATTTTGTTTCATTTGTATAGTGAAATACAGTGTACCTACTGTAACAAGATTATTTCGCATTCTCAATTGAAAATTCATTCGCAAAGATGGAGTCACTATAGATTTGATTAAAAAATCTGACGAGTTTAAGAATTCGTTAGAAGATGTCGCACATGTAGATTTCTTCCAAAATCTACTGAAGATTTCTTTCATATACCAAAATTTTTCAATTTTTCGTCAGAAATCTACTAAAAAAGTAGATTTCTACCAAAAGTGGTCACGCCGGCTTCTAGTGCTCATGTCAAAACATAATAAACGGCGAACGTCACGTTGCCGTATACCCCCCGTCCCCCCTTGTCACATCTTGTCACACTCAGCCAGACCCCTCCCCCCCCTTGTATGCGAACGTATTTTATGAACGGCCCCTTTGCACAAATTCGTCTAACCTATCAAACCTTTACTGGCGGCCCATTTTTCAGTACGTGATATTGGGTATTGGGTTCTCGCTGCTCAATGCTGTGGGACTGATAACGACAGACGAATATCTATTTTTCTATTGTATACTTAGCACACATTGAAACGGATAAAATACGATTATTAACCTAACGTTAATGAATTTCTCATGAGCTCCCAATCCCCAACTCATACTTTTCCATATTAATCAACGTATCGTATCGTTTTAGCTCTGCTGGAGTGAACAAGTTAAATTAGTGCGTTCCGATATAGTGCCAAAAAGTTGAAAAATAGTACGGGAGAAATGGTGGAAAACAACGACGTAACAATTGCTCAATTATATGAAGAGATACTTAGGAGTAAGACAGAACTGAAGAATAGCATTGAGGCCAGTGAAACAAGAGTACTACTGGAAATCGGTTCTCTAAAGAATAAACTTAGAAATCTTGAAGAGGAAAACAGTGATTTGAAGAGAAAAGTCGAATATTTGGAAAGAGACAGTAAAAAGAACAATTTCCTGATATTTGGATTACAAAAAACTCCTCAAGAAATATCATTCAGTTTCTTACGCGATAGTATAAAAAATCTTCTCGACGTAACTTTACTGGAATCCGATATCAACAATTTTTATGGATTAGGTCGATCAATCAGAAGTCCTTTGAAAGTTGAATTGGTTTCATACTTGAAAAAACAACTGATTTTTAGAAACTGTTCCAAACTGAAAGGCACCGGATTACACATTGCTAACGATTTAACAGAGGCACAAAGGGAGGTTAATAAGGAATTGCGTGGTTATCTTTCGCTACATAAGAATACTTCAGAGAAGTGCTATATTAAGGGTAACAGACTTTTCATTAATGATATTGGATATACGGTCGAACAACTCGAAGTACTGGAAGACAAAAAACTCACCAAATCAAACAGTGCCCCGTCAACGCCAACTGTTCAGATAATCGAAGAGAACAATCAAGAGGAATTAGAAACTGAAATCATTCATCCAACACAAGAAACAAGTAAGCCTGTAGAGATCAATCCTAAGCCAAAAATTAAAAAAGATACGATCGCACAAGGAACTCCGAAAATAAGGAAGATTACAGTGAATTCAGATAATGGGGGAATTAAAGAAAAGTTGAGGAATCGTATAATAAAATAAGAATTTGTTACTGTAAGTTCAAATGTCTAATTAATTATCTGTAACCCAGTGTAAAAACAGGGACATCAATTCAACCAAATATACCGTACTAAGTAGGCATTCAAATCTTATCACCACTTCTTTCGATATTCTATTTTTGATAGTAATCGTTTCTTCACTTGAAAAAATCACAGTAAATATTCAAAAATATCTCATTGATTTTACAGGTAGATATGGATTCCTACATTAGAGAATATGAAAATAATTTGATTGGTGCCGAACAGATTCATAGCCTAGAACAACTCACACAATATCTTCAACACGATATCAAGCTACTCCATTTGAATATACGTAGTATTATGAAAAACTTTGATGAACTATCCATATTTTTACATGAAATTCCTGAAAAATTTGATGTGATCGTATTGTCAGAAACATTTATAATAAGCGAACCTACTGTTTTTCACATAGAGGGATATCAAATCATATATAATGAGGGGACATTGAATAAGAACGATGGAGTAGTAGTATTTATAAGAGAGACATTATACTTCTCATATAAGATTCATAATATTGCAGGTAGTAAGGCTCTACAGATAACTGCAAAAATGAAAAATGATTATGATATCACCATCACAGCCATCTATAGATCTCCTAGCAATTGTCCGTTACAGTTTAATGCCGAAATGGATAGATATTTAGAAACTATGAAGAACAGTGACATACAAATAATAACCGGAGACATAAATCTAGATCTTTTGTCAGATTATGACTTTGTAGAGGAGTATAGAAATATGATGAATGCATACGGATTTGTATCATATATAAACGACGTTACTCGACCAAACAGTGGATCGTGTATTGATCATATTTTTGTTGAGAATAAATCGCCAGATGAGTTCAAGTCATTTATTATACAAAGAAATATAACAGACCATTTTCCCATCGCTTTAACAATCAATTTAGAAAAAAAATATTCAAAAGTAAATTTAGAAAAGAAGTATAAGAAATTCGTTAACTATAACAAACTAAAACAAGAATTAACAAATGAATCATGGATAGATATATACGACCAAGAGGATGTAGAGGTAATGACTGAAACACTGATCAAAAAAATTAAATTTTATATTGAGAAAAATACAAACACAGTAAAAATTAAAAATAAAGATTGTCCCAGGAATAAATGGATAACTCCTGAAATAATTCAAATGGTAAACAAAAAAAATGAATTATTCAAAGAAACACAAAGTCATCCTGATGATTTTAACCTCAAGGAAGAATATAAACACATAAAAAATACCCTAAAAAAATTGATAACCACAGCAAAAAGAAAATATATTGGAAAAAAAATTGATGAAAACAAAAGCAATGCTAAGGGTCTCTGGGATTGTATTAATGAATTATGTAATAAAACAAAGAACTCGAAAATTGAAGAAATAAAAATAAATAACACAGTAATTAAAAACAAAATGGAAATTTGCAATATGTTCAATGTATACTACAGTGAATTAGGAGAAAAATTCGCGAAAAAAATTAAAGAACCACGTGATTTTCATGATATACAAAAGCAAATTGAAGACACCATGTTTCTATTTCCCTCTGATCAAAATGAGGTTAAGGAAATGATAATGGAATTGAAGACAAAAAAGTCACCAGGTGATGATGGTATCAGATCGGAAACGCTTAAACAAATAGCAGATGAAATCAAGATTCCACTTGCTTACTTTATAAATCGATGCTTAGATACAGGGTACTTTCCAAAAATTTTAAAAATAGGGACTATAAAACCTCTGTATAAAAGTGGAGATAAGAAAGAAATGGTAAATTACAGACCACTATCACTCATATCAAACATATCAAAAATAATAGAAAAAATTTTGAAAAAAAGGTTATTGAGTTTCTTAAACAAACATAATATTATATCGAATAAGCAGTATGGATTTAGAACGGGAAGATCTACGGAAGATGCCATATATGCCTTAACATCATACGTTTATAATTCTTTAGACAAGAAAAAACCGACCTTGGGTATATTCATAGATCTTTCTAAAGCATTCGATACTGTCTGTCATAATAAACTCTTACACAAATTATATGAGTATGGAATCAGAGGAAAGATTTACGATTTGATTCGAAGCTATTTAACAGATAGACAACAAAAAGTGAGCATAGATAATACCAAAAGCGATTATCGAACAGTTTCTTACGGAGTGCCTCAAGGAACTGTATTAGGGCCGTTACTATTTACCATTTATATCAACGGGTTGTTGGAACTGAGAACTGAAGGCCATATCCTGAGTTTTGCAGACGACACAACTATCTTGTACAGTTCTAATACTTGGCAGGAACTCATATCAGTTGTGGAAAAGGACATGAACAAAATAGAAAAATGGTTTCGATTTAACAAGTTAACATTAAATTTTACCAAAACCAAGTATTTACCCTTCACTTCTTACTCCAACGGACTTCCTAATATGGGACCCCTGAGAATAGGGGATAGTTATGAAATACCAGAAGCTACTTCAGTTAAATACCTTGGCTTTATAATAGATCGGCATTTGAGATGGGATTTACAAATAAGAAATCTTCTTATAAAATTGAGAGGGTTGCTATATAAATTCAAATACTTGAGAGATTTTCTAGATATCCAACATCTGAGAACATTATATTTTGCGTTAGTCGAATCCCAATTGCAATATGGAATAGTGGGATGGGGTGGGGTGAGCGATACTCATTTGGAAAACTTGAATATATTACATAAATTCATACTCAAAATAATATACCAAAAATCCCGTACTTACTCAAGCGACAATTTGTTTAAAGAAATCGAAATTTTGGATGTAAGGCAACTCTTCTGTTTGAATATATTGAAAAATATAAAGAAAGGAAATATAACACTTCAGCCTTTAGGTCACGAATATAGCACTAGAAATAAGTATTGTGGTAAAGTAATTATGCCTTATTGTAATAAATATATCGGACAGAGAAACGCAAGCTATCTGGGGCCTCGATTATACTGCTTAGTACCACAGGAAGTAAGGCAATATGAAAAATCATTTTTATTCAGGAAAAAAGTAAAAAAGTGGATTCTTCAAACGGAAAGAAATTTCTTTCATGATTTCATTAATCAAAAATGAAGAATGATCGAATAGGGCTGCTAGCATATTCACATTATAATCATTCACTCCTACGCTATACAGAAATGATTCACCTATTTTATTTATATTTTATCAATCATAACGTTTCAAACATTTATATTTTACTATTCGTTACATTTATTTTATACTTTAATTTGTGCGTTTCGAAAGTTTTCAGCAGTTAATACGTGCCCAAAAAACGTATACAAAAAATATGCACATACTTTTATATTTTATCAATTATAACTTTCATATTTACTATTCGTGACATTTATTTTTATTTTTATAATTTACTTTGTGCGTTTTGAATGTTTTAAGTAGTGCACTATTATTTGATTGGACGATTTAAATCGGTTTAATATTCCATGAATAGTTATTGTAAGCCAGCGATTTTTCTTAATTATAAGTTAGAATTATTCAAAGTATTGTTTATCACTAATAGTTTTTATTCAACACTGAATCGCGCACAAGCACTCAACATCTTTCTAGTTGTTGAGAGCTTCAGCGATTACCCAGGTTTATTTTGCATGTTTTGTCCTTAAATTCTATGTCCATTGTATCTTCATCAGTCAAAATAAACATTATTATTATTATTATTATTATCTGGACTTAAACAAATATTCATGGGGATGCTTAAAGACTGGCTTTAAATCAAATATTCTAAAAATGAACTATTTGTTCAGGCCAGCCTCAACTCACCTACACTGTAGGTTGACGGACTAACACCTATAAGAAAACAACTACCCCCCTGGCTAATACCACGAAGGGCATTGGATTACATCCAACAAGTGTTAGTTAGTTACATATGCTCTTGGCAATACACCACCAGAAATGATTTTGAATTATTGGGACGGGACAAACTTGCAGACCGGTTTCGGGCTATTTGGCCTCTCGTCAGTGCAAGGCAGCGCCATCATCAACATAAGTCGATGACTTCCCATAATTAAATATCATACTCGAGCAGACTATCTTCCCTAGACCTAGGCTGATACAAACAACTAGCAAAATAGCCGTTGCTGCGCCATCTGCCCGTAGACTAGGTACTAACCAAGAGCATATCCGCATGGCCCCAATTCCTACTACAAGGAAAATACGAATGAAACAAATATTCATGGGGATGCTTGGAGACTGACTTCAAATCAAATATTCTAAAAATGAACGCCAGCCTCAACTCACCTACACTGTAGGTTGACGGACTAACACCTATTAGAAAACAACTACCCCCCTGGTAATACTACGGAGGTCATTGGATTACATTCGATAGGTGTTAGCGCAGGATTCTCCACAGGAGAAATTACTACATATGCTTTTGGAGATGCAACTGCCAGAATTAATTTTCTTTTCTTGAGACGGGTCACACTTGCAGACCGGTATCGAGTTATTTCATTTCAAACATCAATTTAAAATTCGAAATCTCAATAGAATGGAAGAGTTTCCAAAATTAGCGGAAAAATTATATAATTCAAATGACAATGATTTCGCTTCCTCGCATACGGCTGATACGGAGGAAGATTTGAACTTAACAGAACAAGCAACGATCATTGGAGTTGTAGACGAAGTCAAGTATTATCTTGATTGGTTCTCTGTGGAGTTAAGTTTGACGTCTCTCAATTATTTCGATAATCAGACGTTATTCAGGTGATGTTAGGTTAGGTTGGGTTTGATTTTCATACAACTCAATTAGGCATTCCAGATAAATGTCAAAAATGTCAAATGAATCGAAATGAACCAATACGGCGCCATCTGCCCCCAGAAACTATCGTTTGTTTTCTGCAAACGAGTGTGTGATCGATTAAAACTTGTGTTAGCCACCCAGACATCACGTGATCTGGAATGCCTGATAATCAGACGTTATTCTGGTGCTGCTAAGTTAGGTTGGGTCAGATATTATTTTCATTTATTTCAATAATCAGAATTCATTCAATTGAGGCTGGTTTAGGTATCAGTTTCTTGCATACACATTACAACTAATGGTCTGGCCATCGTGACAGTTTTTTACATAGCACGATGCTAAAGAGATTGGAGGAAGAAAGGATATGCACAATGAACACAATGTCGAGGAAATGAGACAATTTTATACTTGAATCACTCTATCCTTCATAACCTTTTTTCTTCATTTCATTGTGAATTCCACTCAAAGTATTCCATCTTGCTCATTTCACAGTTTCCTTTCTCTCAGAGTCAGTTCATTAGTTGTAATGTCTATGGCCCCGTGAATCTTTCCTTCCTTGTTTTATGCGTTTGTGACCTTCAAAAAATCTATAAAAAAATAGTAATAATAGTATTAATATTGAAATCAATACCAGTGTAGAAGGGTAGACTTCTAACTCTACATTCATTTTGTATATCGGAGATATCCAGACGGACAATGGTGGATGTCCCGAGTCGAAGAAGCTGGACTTCCATAAGATATTCCCCTGGGATATCCATGAAATATCGTTCAGGGATATCCATGAAATATTATTCACGGATATCCATAAGATGTTAAGGGACATCTACAAAATATCTATAGGGATGTCTATGAGGTATTGTTCGTGGATCTCCATGAGATATCTTTCAGAGATGTCCATAGTATAACATTGAGACATGTCCATGATATGTAATTCAGGATATCCATATATTTATGGAAATTCGCATACGTTATTCTCGCTATTGGAATCCGTGAAATCTCGCATTTTTTTCACATCACAGGCCTATGCTGGGCCCTCCCACCAGATCCTTCGCTTTGTCTATATGGCGATTAGTTCACGCTCATCTTTGGATTGTGGAGGGATGAGCTAAATGGCAAATTTTGGCAGTCGTCATGGTACATTCGGGCATTAGTTTGTTCGAATGCGGTCATCGCCGGGCTGCTGGTGATTTTTAATTCTTTGGCAACATGCATTGGATTGCAAACTTGTGGTTCCAAATGGAACCTTCTACACGGAGGCTCCTGATGAAACTTTAGAGAATATCTGCTGGGCTTTGTTGTCAACAATCCAGAGAACCATTTAATGCCAACAAACCCGCTTCTCGCAACCCAATCCACCGGAAGATCCGGCTAAACGCTCGAAGCCTTTCTTTTCTTTGATTCGGGAAATCACTGATAAAGTGAGCCGAATTCTAACAAGACACGAACTACACCAAGAAAGTTTTCAGAGCAAACAATCGAATATTCTATCTCCTGTGCTCACCTGAAGATATAATACTCAACGAATCACAAGGAATATATGAAATTCCTTGTCACGACTGCCCGAGAACATACATAGGACAGACGAACCGACGAGTATCGAACAGGTCCTACGAGCACGAACTAGTAGTGCGTAATTCGGGTGACCACGATTTTGTTTGAGGTGGACACAAAATTGACCTCAACAACATTGTCTCAGCAAAAACACTCCCCTTCAGATCAATTCGCGACGCAATAGATATTGAAAAACGTCCTCAAAGCTCAACAAAGGAGATGACTTTCCCAATTCCTGGAAACCATTACTATCCCATCGAACAAATCATTTTATCGATATTTTCACCTTCAAACAAAATGAAATGAACATATGTTCAAAGAAAGTTGTTTGGTCGAGAGTAGTGAGGGTTAATTCATCTCACAATGACATTCAAATTATTCGAACTTTGACACCAATTCGAAATCTTTCACATATCAAATTCGAATCAATGGCGATAGAATCATAAAATGAATGAAGATTTTCCACTTTCCATTGATCGTATTTCTCCAAACTGGTATTTATTTTGATCCTTGTTCTCGGTAGTGTAGAGGTAAGCAACGTAAAGTTGTATCAAAAAGAATATTGATATTCAGGAAAGTCGAAGCAACTAACAGAAGTCCTTATTCTATTGGGACTATGGAAATATCTGAAGGCGGTTTTTTCATTATTTTTCCCTCGATTACTCCCGAAAACCATAGAACAGATACGAATTATCTCTATATCAAACGCTACAGCAAACTCATGTATTAACCGTTGGGTAAGAGAGATGACATATCAACCAAGTTTTTCAAAACGTTGATCCTGAATGCAGTGAGTTCAGCATAACACCAGCGCTGTATTCTATATTTATGTCGTCTTTTCGACCTCTGAGACTGCACAGCGATCAAAACGTGACATTTGGCGGAGGCGAACCTTCGCCAAATGCTTGTTGAAAACTCCGCTTCGACCATCCACTCCTACGTCCTTCAGGGGCGAAGGTGTATGTTTGTTTGTGGGATATTCGTATATTGTTGTTTGTGTATATGTATTCATCTATGTATATACTTTCATTAATACAAACTGTGTTTGGATGATAAGTTCATATTAGGTATACCCGAAATAGGCAAATAAACATGGATGGACCGGGGTTCGGTACCCCGTAAGGCCACTGTGCTGGGATTCACATGTTGAAAGATAAGTTTGTTTTTCATCCAATCCCGCTCTAAATCTCAATTTTTTTCTATCAGCACAATGTACACAACTAATTCCACCTTCTTCATCACTTTCAGCCGATTTATAAGCATTTATCACTACAAAGACTGAAAAATAAATCCTGATAGGGCGGTGGACTAATTCAATTTTTACCAAAACAATTTTTGTTTTTCCTACGAACACAGAGATATATTTGTCTATCATCTGATGAAAATGTTGGACACGATTTTCAGGTTGATTTATGTCATTTGTCAAGAAGTGTGTATATTCAACCATTTTTTATTGTTTTCGTTTAAAATTGTTTTTCCTTTAACCAGTTGGCGAACGTCAACCCTCAGACATAGAAACTTTCACGAGCAGTGGATTAACGAGGCCTCAACTTTCAACGTGTGTAACCCAGCAAGGTGGCCCGGTGGGCTATCGAAACCCGGTCTCCCACTTGAGAGGCGGATGGTTATTTGCCTATTTCGGATATAATAATAACTTACCATCTGAACATCGACTTTGTATAAATAAAAGTATATACATACAGATAAAATACAATACACGAAAATCTCAAAAAAAACTCCTCCGCCCCTAAGTGTACAAGGGTGCGTTGGAGTGGATGTCCATATCAAATAACGAGCATTTGGCGAAGGTACGCCTCCACCAAATGTCACGTTTCGATCGCTGTGCAGTCTGAGGTCGAAGGGACGACCGAATATTATTTCACCAGAGCACTTTGAAGTTTTCGTATGCGGAATTTTCCACTCAACGTCCATTTGGTTCACCTCAATTCCACCTTATACATTAAATTTAGACGAATTTAGTAGTTGCAAATAGATCGAAAATTGCTTTTATTCAGAAAAATACGCATATATGCCAGTATGACTTTGAAAAACCGGACTATGTGCTGACCGGACTTTCGGACTGAAAAAAAAATTCACAAGTAGTTGCTGCTCTACCTGAATTTGTGAAGTATATAAATAGCCAAAAGCCCATGTCTATCAATGTCAATTTTTCTCTCTTTACCTTGATAGCAAAACGCGCGTAGAGTGCAGATAGAAACAGACGGTGTATGTAGTGAGTAAAGTATTTGCCTCGTTAAAAAAACTATTTGTGTTATTTCAGAGTTCTGTTGAATATCGTTGCAACAAACAAGAAGTTGACGGTCACCTAAAAAAATACAAATCCATGTAAATTATACAAATTCACTTTAATTTGATAAGAAATAATCCAAACCGATTCGATTGTAGCTACTTCAAATACATATTAAATCAAAATAGTAGAAATATGTTTCATACGGAGGTAATTCGAAATTTTCCAAAAGAAAAAAAAATTTCGAATAGCAGGCCATGACTTCGTATCTGAACATAACTTATAATTCTAAGCAACTTTTCTCCTCATCATATTTCTATATTTTCTGAAATAAGGGTACTTTACTCTTGAACGAAATTTATATTTTTTGGCCTATCCTGTATGGTGATTGTCATAAAGCCATTTCAGGTACACTTGGTATAGTTTTGGAACATGCACCAACTTTTGTCAAGAATAAAATTTTCTGAGAAATCGATAATAAAAAGTTTCCCATTTGTTGCAGACTTAGTGGACCACACTGTATACATGTATATATATGTATATATATATATATATATATATATATATATATATATATATATATATATATATATATATATATATATAATTCTGTCAGTCAGTGTCCGTCAGCATTCAGTAAGGGATGTATTATTCTATTTTATATATTATGTTGAGTTTATTTATTTAACTCGTTTTACCAGTAAGTTTATACCATTTTCATTTATACATTAGTTATTTGACCATTTATTGTACATTTCAGCCTTGATAAAGATGATAAACATTATCGAAAGCTTGGTAAAGAAGAGTTTTTCTCCAATTGAACGACTGAACACCCGATAAAACTCACCTTCGTATCTATTGACAGTCGAGAACTTTCTACCCCAAAAGATTCACTAGATATATATATATATATATATATATATATATATATATATATATATATATATATATATATATATATATATATATATATATATATTATCTAAATATTTTCATAATGAATATTCGACAGGATATCAAACAATTCGTCAGAGTGAATGTCAGATTCAGCTTAATATATAATAATCATAATAATAATATAGGTCTTTATTTCCCTCAATACCTCCAATGATATCACAAACATATACATCAATATTATTTATACATATCTATTCGTGACAATATTAGGGAAAATGCCGAAGATCAGATGACCCCTCCACAGAGTGACTGGGTCCCTGTTATTATTCTTAAGCATAAATATATTGTAGTTATTACACATCATCATTATAGATGAGTTAACACCTAGGTTGGTTCTCCGGTGAGCTTAGTAAAGTAACATATCTTCATGTTATTGCTTGAGGTACCTACATTGAAATTCAGATTACTCAAATAAGCCATGTTCTGAAATTGTTCGTTCCCGTTAACCAGCTGACGAAGGTCAACCCTCAAAAGTCGAAACTTTAAAGTGCGATTACCCAGCATGGTGGCCCGGTGGGGAATTGAACCACTGACCTCCGTTTGAAAGGCGAACGTGCTAACCGCTACACTACTGAGAACCACCATGTACTACTTTGTACAAGAATGTAACACTTTGGTTAATTTTTTTTTGAACCAAAGAAGGTATACTTTATGTTACAAAATGAAGCGTCTGCTCGGTACCTATGAGCGAATATATGCCATTGAATTTGAAAGATGAGAATTTCAAAAATTTTTGCTGTACTTTTTTCAGAGCAGTCATGTGCACATTATACATTCCACAGTAGGGTACAATATTCCAATTCTGAACGAACTGAAGAAAAATATAGAGTTTTGATGGCTGAAATATTTGTTGATGATTTACAACTACGAATGAGAAAACTTAGATTCCTCGAACCTGATGGCATTGTGCTATGTTGTAAATGAGTTACATCTATTTCATTATCAGATAAAATTCCTGATTACACACCTTCCATACAAACTGTAAGAGGCACATTATCGATCGTATAAGAGAACTGCATATCATTATATTCATATGAAGATTATAATTGGAACACTACCTTCCAACAAATTCAAGTTGTTACTGCAGAAACTTGCAATCTTGCAATGACGTGATGCACGAGTAGTTTTTGAGGTTATCTGCGAATAATAGCTTACCATATTCCAAATTATTATTCAAGTCTTTGATGAAAAAAGTGATCCCAAATTCGACCCTTGTGGAACTCCAGTGATGAATGGAACCAAAGAAAAACCATTTTACGAAATATGATCGACTCTATGCTCAAGATATGAAGATAAAAGAGTCATGAATGCGTAACTGAATCCGACACTAGTTAACTCATCTAATGAAATTGGATGATTGATGCTTTCGAAGGCTTTCGAGAAGTCCATATATATCACATCTCCTGGCGTTGTATATAATCGTTGCAGTGGTCAATATCACGTTACGGTCACAGCTGTGAAACTCCCTGTGGTGAGGGTAGCTTCCATTGTGGTACGTGTGATAGCGTAGTTGATCAAGTTGTACGAGTAGTAATACAATTTTTTTTAAACTTGAACAAGATATTTTTCTCCTTTCTCAATGAAACTTTTAATGTCGAGCTCCCCAGCACCTAAAATATGCAGGACCAATCGAGTAATTCATAGACAGTAATAGTTGTATTTCTCCCAATTATTGATTCAATTTATACTTCATCCGAATGACACAAAAAAAAATCCGGTTTGGCTTTCGAAGCACCAAACCGTGTTTCAATTTCACTTGTATAGTCTACTCCAGTCGAATGTTGTAAAGCTGGAAGTACTGAACAAAGTTTAAAGCCACACTTTTTCGCTAGTGTATGAACTGGTATGAACCTTTTTTCAGCAACAGCACCGGCTCGTACCCCTAGAGTTCCATATATATATATATATATATATATATATATATATATATATATATATATATATATATATATATATATATATATATATATATATGTTAGCATGATGATTCTCACGGGCAAAGTATGATGAGTTGTTTTTTCGGGTTGCAATCCGTGTTCTGTGGTTTTGATCCTCTGAAGAATAATTCTCACAACGTTTCGGCAAAGTCTCATTTGCCATCTTCTAGGTGATGTTTAGAGTTTCGATCTCCGAACTCTACTCATTAATTCGAGTTCAACTTCTCAATATATAGGGGTGTTCATTGATGGTATCTTTGATCTGGGCCACTCCCACTTTCTTCGTTGGTCCGACTGCATTTGTCATCGTGTCTGGGTAATTACGTGGTAAGGTCCGATATTGTTCCTCTGGCGTAATCGGCTTGTCTTTGTTTAGTGATATAATGGATTTTCACGTTCTTGGTAATCTTTGGGCGTCGTCTCTCTTGTTCATGCTACTCGGTCGTTTCTCCATTTCGATAGCCTCTCTGATTGTTCGAGAGTAGAAGTTTTCATAGCTTGCTCATGTTTTTGTGTTTCTGAAATTGATGGTATGTCCTGTCTCCAATACGTGATTGAAGATGGAAGATGTGGTGACTTTTCCTTTCACTGAAAGCTCATGTTCATCTTTGCGTACGTTGATCCGTCTGTTGGTCTGGCCGATGTAAAACTTGTTGCAGTCTCGACATGGTACTTCGTAAACTCCCTGGGACTCCAGTGGTATCTGGTCCTTCGGATTACGTAGTGTTGATCTTATTGTACGTTCTGGTACGAATGGAGTAGCGATGTCGTGTTTGCGGAGAATTCTGCTGATTTTATCTGTGATTCCTTTTATGTATGGTAGTCTAGTTGTTATGACCGGTGTTTCAGGGTTTTTTTGCTGTTTCGGATTGTTCTTGGAAGCCGTTTTTATTATTTTCTTCGAGTAGTTATTCATTCGTAGAGTTTCCTCGATCGTGTTCCGCTCTTGTTTTTGATGTTCGTTGTCTGCCAACCTGATTGAACGTGTAATTAGTGTTTTTGCCACAGCCTGAAGCTGTTTTGGGTGGTGATGTGAATTTGCGTTCAGGTATCTGTTGGTATGTGTTGCCAACCTGATTGAACGTGTAATTAGTGTTTTTGCCACAGCCTGAAGCTGTTTTGGGTGGTGATGTGAATTTGCGTTCAGGTATCTGTTGGTATGTGTTGCTTTGCGATATACCGTGTGGCCTAGCGTACCGTCGGACTTTTTCATGAAGTCGATGGATTTTGTGAGGTTGCAGTCAAGTTTGTGGGCAGTTACAAAGAGGACTCTTTATTATCTGTCAAGCTTTCGGCAAATTTATTACCTTCGTCAGGACAACTAAAAATGATACATTGGATCATATTTTGTGAAGATAGAAATATGGAACACTTACTAATGTGAGAATAAAATATAAATTGGTATAAAAAAACAGACAAAACATTGAAGAATATTGAAGTTTGTCAAATTCTGATGTAATGTCATGTGGGAAAATTCTGAATACTGGGTGATTTTCTTCTATCTTTCTCGTATTCAAGTAGAAATGTATAAATTTGGCTTAAATTATTGAGATCTGTTTTCTTGTTCGACTCATATTATAGCCAGTCACTAATTCTTCTCCTATATATATATATCCATATGATGTAATTTTCAAAAATTATTCATATTCCCGAATACATTTGTCTGACTACGGATCTCATTTTTTGCAATGCAAACTATTTATACACGTATCCAAATTGTTATTGAACGGATAACCTTTATTTGGAAACTGAATATCGCCAGGTGAGCAATTGAAAAATGAATGTTATTCAATTTGCGAACAGCCAACGAAGTTGGCATCAGTGAAAAACATTCCTTTGTTACATTCTTTCTCATTTTTTTTGTTTTCATAGTTATTGTATGACAATAGCTTCAAAAGTATTTGTCGTCGATTCATGTAATTATAATAATAATTATATTCATAAGACCAAAAACAATTCTGTTTTCGATGAGCTGAGTATGCGTGAACTTCAATCACTCGCGGAAGGGATATATCGGATCGAATCGGAGGTATCAAGTAGTGAAATTATATAAGACGTGATTACATCGCGAACCGCGATCAGTCCTGCAAAACCAGAGTTCCAGCGTGGCGAGGATCCGGTAGCTGTCTATAGAAGCGAGTAACCGATAAGAGAGACTGCGGTAAGTGAATTTCTGTAAATTGTCGGGAAGTGTAATTTGGATGGTCATTTCTTTCTGAGTATTCAAACCATATCAGTGAATCTAGTTACCGCTCGGCTAGTTCTCTCTGATGCATAAAGAGGGAATAAGAGTTCCGATAGGAAGTCTCGTAAATTGTTATAATAGTACAGCACTCGTAAGGCCGCGTCATGGCGATTGATATAGGCCGAGACCGCATAAACTGCACAAGATGACAGCAGATGCATCAAAGTCTCGGGCGCCTGTCGGCAGGCCCTGCATCTAGTATCAGGGACCTCTATACCCATCACGCGGCTCCGGTAGACTAGGGTGTTGACGACACCGTCTTGGCACACCATGATAAACCCTTCAGTTTCCGATTTGAGCTGATCTGACCTGGGGAAGGCGAATGTCAGCTTAGCAGACAAGCCATGGTCCTCGATGTCCTTAAAAAAGACTCCATGCATGGGCTTGTCTGTATGCAGCTGCAGCATTTTAGCATTCTCTGCAGCCTTGATGTGAGCTTTTCTCCGAGCGGGCTCCGACTCGGTGACAGAGAGTTGGTTTACCCGCTCGGTGTCAAAGACTATACCAAGTTCATCAGCAGCGCGCCTTGCTGCCTTGGATGAAAAGGCTCCGATTCCTGCATGTTCATGATCTCGGACCATGCAGTGTAGAAAATTCGAACTCCTGATGACTCTACAGGCTCCATCCAGTACCATTCTGTTGTGAAGACACTCCAAACTCAAAAGTCCACGGCCCCCTTGTTGTCGAAGGAGATATAACCGTGGAACGGACGATTTGGGATGCATGCTTCTGTGCATATGCATCATTTTGCGAGTCTTCACGTCAAGTTGCCGCAACTCTTCCTGAGTCCACTTGACTACTCCCTGTTATTATTATTATTATTATTTTCCGTTTAAACAAATCTAGTCGGGTCCGTACTCCCCACTGCTCCGACCCAGTGGGCGAACGCGCTAGTAAAATTAACCAATGACCACTCCCCGCACCGCGGGGTAAGTAGTCACTGGCTCCGAGAATCGTGAGTCCTGAGCAGACGCAACGAACCGAGAATAACGGCCTTCTGCATGCGGCCGGCCAAGATCTCTGCCGCATTACGGCATGCCGGTATGATCTTGAGCTCCGAGAGTTG
>JAVJAQ010004490.1:0-146753 GCA_032362365.1 Zygogramma bicolorata | reverse complement strand
ACCAAAAATTCCTACCTTACTTCCCGACAATATAAGAATAATATGAATGATGACAAAGGGGGAATTCAGTACACTGTTGAGAAATTAATTATAATAATTGATAGATTAAGTCCTGGTCGGACCGACTCAACTCCTGTTGCAACTGTTTACCGGTGAAAACCAATTCCTTGGTCGGTACCCAAGAGAAAAAAATCAAAAGGTGGCAAATATGGTGAGGGAGCATCCGAAATCTATCAAATCAGCTTTCTTGGAATCATTTGCCGGAGTGTTCGAGCGGAAACGCAAGCTCATTCAAGCCATTAAAAGGGATTCTCAAAGATTGAATATTGGTTGAAGGACATTTTGCAAACCATCATCTTTACAAAAAGCTTGAAATCGCCCATGCTATGTCACAACCGTCAGCAACAGTATGTTTCTTGACACCACCAGGTCAACATTAACGCAGGAAGGTTTCTGAAGATTTCCAGCGATCTAGGCCCTAGGCGGTCCCAACTATTAGCCGAGATAACGGTAAACTCATCGATTGAATGACGTTGATTCCCTAAACCTTCGTAAGTTTCCTGAAGAGGATTTCACTTGATGCAATACTTAATTCTATCATGGATGCGAAATTTCCCTTTTCCTGTGGCTAACGATTGATTAATTAAATATCAGCTCAAGACGAAATCGATATATATTTATGAAAGTGGCATTTGCAAAGCAACAAATTACATAATCTGATATTTAGAACTGCACAAGAATTTTCAGAGAATGCGACGTCCAGCAAAAATGATAGATTCCCCCAATATTTATTTGAATTGTATTATTTCTCTTCAAAAATGAAAAAATGTATGTGCATGCTGCTCTAGAAATCGAACAAAGAAGTAATGAAGTTGAATTATTACATCACCATATTCTCGTGAAAAAAATATTCTTGTTCTTCAAAACCCATTTGTTTCAGATGAACGTCGATTGAGAAAAAGTGAGTACCGCTCAATAATAACCATTCACAAATATTCGTAACTGGAATGTGTTAAATAATTCTAACCGTCTTTGTCCATTTGATAATCCACTTAACATCGGAGGAACAGTGAACTTATATCCGAAACGTACAAACGTTATCTATTCTTGCGTCAGCAGCCACTTAAACCAAACAATAATTCATGGGTGGTCTTACTCATCAACTTCATCACATAAGCATTCTTCTTACTTATTCCTTATAATTTCATGTCCTCTTAGCAAACGTACATTTCATTCTACATCTACTCTTTTCCGTCACCTTATTAAATGACCAAATGAAGATAGATAGCTGTGATCACGAAATGGACGTTATTGCAATCGGAATATTTCATTGTTTTGTATTTGTTTTCAGATTAACAGACACAGTTATTATGCATCAGACATCAGGAAATCGTTTCAAAAGGCAAAACTAACTATGCATCAATCTAAAAATGTGATCAATATTTCCATTATTGGCATGATACAGTGAGGTGAAATACAAGGCAAAGGCAAACAATGTCTTCCATTTTTGTGAAAATTATTCATTGAAGCCTCTGTATTCCATTTAGAAAAAACAATTTGTCAGTTATATTCCACAACAAATTCGTCGACTTTTTGAGCGCCGCAATTATTCATAATTTTCTGTGGGTTTCCCTTTATAAACTACTCTAGGTATGAACTACGGTGATTCTTCACATACGAACTCGCTCATTTCTCTGGAAAACCACAAAAAAAATCGTTTCTCAGATGTTTCCAAGTTTCATTGTCATCAACTCAACGAGTACAGTCTTCCTCCATTTTGCTCCTTTTTATCAGGAATCAGACACGGGGACCAATAATGTCTGTAACCACGGCCTTCGTAATGGTCAACAGCCATGACTGGGAAATTGGCAACGCCGCATTCCATTCAACCGGGAGCCCGCTTTCTCTGTGCTGACGCAGTACACAATTTGACTTCGTCAGCGAAATAATTATTCAAATGATAAGGAAATGATTGATGATTATTTTCCAAGATGGGCATACATAATTATATCAGAAAAATACAGTAAGTGAGAAAAAAATTCAACTCAAACTATTTTCCCATAAAGGGGTGGTTTGACACCATGTAATTCGAAATATGAAAACAAAACATAAATTCTAGTGAATAAATGAATAAATAATAAAATTTCGAAGTGATACTCCTTTGAATACTTTGGCTCGATACTTTCATAAGCTTCCTCATCGGTTAAAATTATTCCCAATGGCATGTTTCCTGGTGAGTTGGAAGCAGATGGCGCTATATACGATGGTTAGGTTAATTTTATTATTGATTCAAAATGAACGTGATTACGTACTTGAACCGATTTCGACCGTGTCTCTGTTCCACAAAAACACCGTGACAAAATGCAGAACGCGATTCCGAAACTGACTGTTACCAAATCTCCTGTTGCTGCCGCTCCAATGAATGTGTTGGGGACTGAACTTACCAACGGAAAAATATATTGTTCAGATTTTAGTTCACCATTATAAGTGATTACAGCTATATATTATTCAGTTGTTCCGGTTTGAAAATTACGAATGAAATAGAGACAGCGATTGAGATAAAATTATGAACCTATCGTCTGTATAATCATGTGTCTCTTAATTCTGCACTTGGTGTTCCGAACACCAAGGCACAGGGCAAGCAAAGATATTTCCCGAAGATGACGCTGACTGGGGTGAGCTTTGTGGAATTGTGCACAGCTGCTCTTCTAATACTTTGTATACATTTTTTCCATAGTCCTTTCGAACCGCTCCACGATGTCTTCAGGCGGCAGGCGAAGGGCCGTCGTATTAGTATTGTTAATTTCTTTCAGTTCACAAACTTTCTTGAATAAGTTAGATTCAAAATTTCTTCTTCGATCGGAATGTAGCACCTTTGGCACTCCAAACCTAAAAAACATGTAGTTCACCAGAGCTCTTGCAACTTGATCAGACAGAGCTTGAGCTGGTGTATGGCAACGAGGATCTATTGACATCATTCGTCATCGGAAACGGTCCACTCAGTGAAACCTTCGCTCCATTAATTCGAAGGTCTTGTTGACTCCTAGATGTCCCCCTGATTCACTGTCATGAATCACTTCCAAGCCATCACTTTTTCGAAACCTAGGCAAAACTAGCTGGGGAATCACGTCCTCATCATCCGCTGATGTCCAAAATCGCTCCAGTAGACCATTCTCAACATTCATACGCTTTTGCATAAACAAAGATCCGTGAAACCATCTATTTCTACATAAGACTTAAATGGTCAGTGCCCACCTCAGAGAAATTGTGAGTGATATGATCATCAATAGTATAGGACTAGATTTCTCGTAATTGGTTGTAGAGTCGAATACAATTTAAGGAGAATCATAATACATACCGGTATCTCTAGCGAACAGACAATTGGAGTCATTACTTTGTCTTGCTTAGTTATTTCGTAAGGGGAATAATTGTCCAGGTTAGATTAAAAATACGTCCTTTCACACTTGTATAGATTCCAATAATAATTTGTGATTCTTTCAGATTGTATTATAGAGTAAGATCCCAGAGCAATCAGACATAACTTATTTTCACACGGATGAAACCTGAAGTTTTCAGTAGCGTCTCGTGTGCTTTGAATACCTACGCGCTTTGTGTAACTTGCCGAGTGACACCTGGGCAGGTACCAGGTGAAAAAGGTAACTAAAAATAAGAATTATTTAACTTAAATTCACATGGCTGGTTTTTATATATGTCATGTAGAATATTATTTTAAAGTAAGATCATAAGTGTCAGACACTTTTGATGGACCAGAGCTTTTGTCAGACGCTTTTAAGCTACCCAAAAAATAAATGAACTTTACTTATTTTTACATGTCTGATTTTTTAATATGTTATTGAAGTATTTATCTAAAAGTTATATTCAATCAGTCAGACAAATTAGAGTGACCAGACATCCCCTAAGACAAAAATTATTTAGCCAGAAGTATGAGGGCGAGAGCTCTATGCGCATGTGCCTCAAAGTAAAAAATGTACTAAGAATACTTACTGTTTTCAATCTGAGATTTTTGCATCTTTATTTCAACAAAATTACCTTTAACAAGGAAATAATTAATAAATATTAAAGTAAATAAGTTTATAGCATATATTTGGGGTTATCATTTTTTATCATAATTTATTCATCATAATTATCATTTGAGAATTCATCGTTCATCCAATCACGGTACTGTCCATCCAAGTCATCATCTTCATCGTCGTCGGATATAGGAGACAAATAGTGCCCAATGGTGCTCTCTGTCAATTTCTTCTTCTCATTTATACATACATTAGATTTGCGCATGCGCATACATTCCGAATTTGTTTACAACTTTATGAGGAAGATGGCGAAGTGGGTTTGAGTTAGTTCTCAGAGTTTTCACTTTCTAGATTATTTCTCTTAGCGCAAAATTTCAAATTGAATTACAAACAAAATATAAATATATTCAATAATATATTATAAATATGAAAAATTGCCACTTGATTAACATTGAGTTACCGTTTGTCCTCGCAAAAAGTAGACGGTTTGTCCAAAGCCCCAAAGGAGGCAATGAAATTACATTTTTGGCCCAAGGAACCTGCGGAATTCCATCAATTGGATTACAAATACTACATGAAGCTCCATTTTTTGATGTTTGCCAATCTGAACGTTGATCATGAATATATTGCATAGAAATCATAATTTTTAAATTTCATACTAACAAGAAACAGGATTGTTGAGGAAAATGAAATGAGAATTTTGACAAGTGAAAATGACCACGGAACCACGAAAATACGGAATCATAAAATGCCGTGGGTCAAAATGAAATTGTAACTGTTTTCGATCAATTTAACAAAGTGCGTGCCATAGTGCCCACACAGTGAAAAACTGCCCCTTTTGGCACACTTATGCCCTAAAAACCAACACTGTATTATATATACTGTATAGTATAAGTTATATTACATGCAAACAGCACATACACAGTAGATTGAAACAGATGGTGAGTTTAAGAAGGGGAACAGAGTTATTATGGACGTCTCACTCACTCTGAAGCGCGTGCATAGTACTCTCGCCCTCATACTTCTGGCTGAATAATTTTTGTCTTAGGGGATGTTTGGTCACTCTAATTTGTCTGACTGATTGAATATAACTTTTGAATAAATACTTCAATAACATATTGCAGAAACAGACATGTAAAAATAAGTAGAGTTCATTTATTTTTTGGGTAGCTTAAAAGCGTCTGACAAAAGCTCTGGTCCATCAAAAGTGTCTGACACTTATGATATTACTTCAAAATAGAATTCTACATGACATATTGTCGCGAACCCAAAAGGCTCGCGGTTTGGGGGTTAACTCAGATGGTAGAATTTATCTAGTAATAATAATCATTGGTAGAAAATAGCCAGGTTTATTGCAATAAAGATAAAACATCAACAATGTTATAAATAAAGTTCAGCAAAATGAAAATACAAAGATATGGTACACTTACCAGAGGTACATTTTCAGGGGTGATGGATGTGTTCTCTTCGAAAGGTGGAAACTAATCATGCCTCTGACTTGTCGCGATTTTTTCGATCGAAGTCTAATATCGCTATTCAGCATTATGGCATTATTGCTTATTGCCGAATATCATAACACTTAGGTAAATGAACTTTTACTAGCTCGACCGTTACAGTGCGGTGCACTGAGGTTATAAATTTGGAAAATTGAATATTTTCAGAAATTAGTATTTCTGAAAATTTGGCTTTTGACAATATATAAAAACCAGCCATGTGAATTCAAGTTGAATAATTCTTATTTTTAGTTACCTTTCTCACCTGGTACCTGCCCAGGTGTCACTCGGCAAGTTCCACAAAGCGCGTAGGTATTCAAGGCACACGAGACGCTACTGAAAACTTCAGGTTTCATACGTGTGAAAATAAGTTATGTCTTATTGCTCTGGGATCTTGGACCATTAGGTTAATAATCCAAACAGCCACGGAGAAAATATTCATCCACCACAAAATAATGACTTCCAAACAGTACTTCATTGTATTGGGTTATTGGGCAGATTCGGCAAATCATCTGAGATATTCATATTTCCTGTTGTAGAACACAGCGCAGGGCATTATGGTAAAGTTACCAGAGCCCTCATAAATCGAAGATGCTTCCAGAACAGAATCATTTGAATTGTTGTTCGAATTTTGAACATGAAATGAGGAATATAAGGAAGATTCAGCACGTGAAACGTATAACTCTCATTTCACAATGATATCTAAACACCAATACCAAAACTCCCCAAATAGGAGAATTCGGGTCGATGTGAATTATTATTTTTGTCCGATGTTACGATAAGAAATAAGACGTCGGATATCGGATCTGTTATGTCTGAAGTGCTCGGTGTGAAAGCGAAGGCAGAAGAGTGGGTTTGCCGGTACTTCAATATTCGTTTCTCCCATAAGGGGCGCTAGTACTTAATGCTGAATTTTTCGGAAAAGCGGACCGACAACGCCTCATTTATGGAGTAATAATACACAATTCGGTGGATTCGCCAACTATTGTTATAGCTGTATTCGAAGGACACTGAAAAATTATTCAAACAAATCGAATAGTGATTATTAGATCCGACGAGCTCGCCAACTTCTACGAGCTGAACCGAAGACCTGAAAATCATGTGATTCATCTACGAAATATCGGCATTCATTCATTCAGTACGTCATTCGTTCTGCTACAAACTGAGCTCAAAGCAATACAATTTTAACAAAAAAAAATTCGAATTATCTTCAAATTTATGTTTCCTCTGTGTAACAACAAAACTCAGTTTATGTTCAGTGTTGACTTTTTACGGCGGCCTTAGCTAATATTATCCATGTTCAACCAACTGAGTACAGTTGCAATTCAGAACTCGTTTATGAACTTTACCATAAAACCTGTCCCATGATGATATTTTGAGAAATTATTATAGACTATTTTTAGTATGGCCATCTGCTCCCAATTCATCAACGACTACATGCTAGATGATTAAACGTTCGACAAATGAAAAGTGGAAATAACTTATTCTGTTTTCATCCAGTACTGATCGCGTCAACAGACAAACGCGAAGAAAGCTTCGCGTTTTTATCCCAGACTTTCATTTTGACAAGGCTAACTTTTCTGTAGAGAGAAAAATTCATTCATATATATATATATATATATATATATATATATATATATATATATATATATATGATGAGTTGTTTTTTCGGGTTTCATTCCGTGTTCTGTGGTTTTGATCCCCTGAAGGATAATTGTCACAACGTTTCGGCAAAGTCTCATTTGCCATCTTCTAGGTGATGATTGAGTTTCGTCCTCCGAACTCGACTGTCGAGTTCGGAGGACTAAATAAAAATGTTTAAATTGCCCTTTTTCATAGGATACTCTCATACTCGATCGACTTGTTCTAGAAAGTACATATATAATAAGCAATAATACAAGTTGAAAGATTTTCACTTAAAGATTTTTTACATCAAATATAACCAAAACTGTTATCAATTTTGACAGAGAACTGATACAAACACACACACACACACGAGAGTGTGCCATCCGTTACTGTTCTTCTTTATCCTTCCTCCTCTTTCCTTTTCATGGGGTAAAAATCAAGTACTGTTGCAGGCAGTAGAAGTAAGTGATTACCTCATGTAAAAGGTGAAAGGGTGCATCATTTCATCTGTTCAGCCAACGGAGTATAGTTTAATATGAACTTCGATTTATGGGATCTTTTTCAAAATGTTTTAAATGGTTACAACAGTCGTTGTTCGAATAATTGGGAAATACATATTTCACGAAGGACTGACCCATTTATGATTTAATCATTTTCTATGGTGATCCATCAGACCACACTGCAAAACTGTCATTAGAAAATCAATAAGGAAGAACAACGCTGAAATTATGAATGGAAATGAATAAATCATTGAGGTCGTGCTTCATACATGAAGCGTATCCTGAATCAGAACTGTTCAAGTCTTTTATGAAGTCCATAAACGTTGCGATATTTCCATTTCACCTTTCCGGCAATAAAATGCGTATCTAAGAATTCTAAATAACTCACAAATCGAAGAGTTCAAGGTATAATCAGTTCCGCCAATGAAATAATCAAATATTCACTAGATTGCGGTAGTTTTACAATTAACCGACAAAATTAATCACTTTTCGATTTTACGAGTCTTCGAATATATAATACTGTTTCACTCATCAAAGTGGCATTTTTCGAGTTCAGATTATTGACATTTTTTGCCCTCTCGCCTACTACGTATTCGGACGAATAGTGAGGCAATGGACGATGTGCATCGCTAGATTTCGTATGAACGGCGTTGGCAGCTTTCCGATCCCAGTGGACGAGAGGCCTGAAAATCTGAATAACTGTTTGAGTAACTAACTAACATTTATAATGCCCTTATTTTTTCCAGTGTTCAACTGCAAATATAAACAAACTCAATTTGAAATTCCATAAGTGAAATGTTACTTCTTAAGTCAAATATAATTCCTTAAGTTATGCTTCCATTTTCTCATATCATTTCCAAAAGAACAACAGTTGAAAGAAAAATGTGTAGCAGCCCTCAAGAGAATTACAAAACTTTTACAGCTGCAGTGATCTGTAGTGAACATTTCAGTGCAGGGGACTGTTATGTTAATCTTTTGGAACTAAAGTTCTGAAAAATAATGCTATCTCATCAATTTTGGATTATACCGGTTCTTCATTAGGAAAAATACGAACAAAGGGACTATTGACTGAAGGTGGGTCATTTTTATTCCATGAGTTTTAGTTGAGAAGGCTCTCAGTTCAGTATACGTCTTCCAAAACAAATCCGTGTCTCAAACATATTATGCGTGGCACTTATGATGTCTTTCCATGCAATCGCTTGAAATATTCGTATGTTTTGACCTCAATTGACTCTCAAAAATATTTTACCTACGTATAATTTTCGAAATACAGGATATCAAAGTTGAGAATTGTTACAATTAAATTATACCCAAGCATTCATTGCAAGAAACAATAAAAATATTCGAGAAAAACGAAATGCATTCTATTATTAGGTACATTCTTCTAAATGTATGTTGACTATAGAAAAAAGGTTGAATCATCATTTACGTATTGTGTTTTCTATAGTTATATACTAGAATTCATATTTATATTCGATATTGAAGAATGCGTAGTAATCTCAAGTCCCTGCCGAGAATGTCAGTGATATGTGATTATGAATGATATTGAATATAAATATATGAAATTCAATGATTTTTTATATCAAAATTTGGATTGCGCTCTATAAATTTCCATGCTGTACAATTTTGACTCGAATTTCATTCACGTCAATTATTTCGGAGTAAACAAATACATACATCAATTACATCATTTAATCAATAGGCGAGTACTCAGAGGAGAAAAAAACAATAACCTTTCCTCGAAAATTCAATACATGCTGGAGAACCGAAATCTTTTATAGAAGCAGCCTTCATACAGCATATGAAATATATTCATGTAATAGCAAACAGACTTTCAGATATGATTTGAATACATGAGTCCAAACCCAAATGAATTCTGATTACGAACCCCTATCAGGCGTTTCAAAGTTCCCTCGTGTATGTGGATTATAGAAAGATAGCTTTTGAAGTGTGGAATATTTACGTATAAGCTGAAGTCATCCTTCACCTATTCACTTTGAAATATGGATTCCTTCTATCTGTAATGTATTCCGCATCGTGTTATGTGGAAAACTGTCATGAAGGTCAGTCCATTAGTTGTAATGTCTATCTATGGTGGTTGTCTATTGAACAGAAATTTCAAGTGAAATATTGGACTAAAGCCATAAGACGAGAGACGATGATCAAAAGAGTTTGCTTGTTGTGTTCGATTGATGAAAGAAACAAGCCACATGAAAACCGAACTGTTTTCCCACAAAAAACCATTTGCTGATGATATCGCATTTTGGTGCATTCTTCACTAGGAGGCGTTAAGCTACCGTTAGTTTCTAAAAGGTAAACAACGCAATTTCACGTTGAAGTACGCCAAATGGACGAGAAAGTTATTGAAAATTTGGTGATAAATTGAAAACAGCAGAGTTGTTTACTGAAAGTGGTTATTCTTTCTGCTCATCATTTTTATCAAACATTCGTCCAGCTGAATAAGGAAACTGTATCACAAATATTTTTTATTATTAACACTATATTTTTTGGTAGTAGTTATTTTGGGTTATCAACCTACCATAATCTGTGAAACACAAGGATAAATATTGAAATATATGCGCATGAGTCGCGTGACAGCGACTGTCAGCAGTCAGATTTGAAATTGACAGGAGCGAAAGTGAGACGAAACAATGGCCAAGTTTTGGAGATAGATAGTCAACAGTTTTCGGAAATGTGGAGGTTAGCACGTTCGCCTTTCACGCGGACGACCAGGGTTCCATTCCCCGCCGGGCCACCGTGCTGGGTAATTGCACGTTGAAAGGTAAGACCTCGTTGATCCATTGCTGGAAATCAACGAATTGAGTGGACACAGTTTCGATAAAAAATAAATAAATCTTGTTCAGACTAAATTGGCAATATATGTGAAACCAATCGATGTAATTAAAACGTATTTCAATAAACTATATGATCAGCCAATTAACGGGTGTATTCATTAAACCGGAAGAGAAAAAGAAAGAGAACGAGTGAAAGACTAATTCGAATCTGTCAAAATAAAGATGTGATTAAAATCTGGTTCAGCGCAGCATATCTCGGAATGCCTTATGTTACGTATGTAACGTAATCGTGAAGATATATTATGCAAGAGACTTTGTGTAACTGGAATTTCATTAAATGAATTTAACGGTACTTGGAATTTATGGATTCAGCAGGTTTTGCTCGCCGATTCGAGTATTAGTCGGAAGTTTATTCCGGAAAGTAATCTGGCACTCATCTGATTTGCCTCCTGTTGAATATATACAAACCATTTTTATTACTACAGTGCTCTTTAATATGAACTATATTTGAATCTAATACTGACTTTAAAAATGTGAGATAGGAAGAGGGTGGAAGAAAATTGTGAAACGACAGAGTTGGAATCGAAAACAAGACAGTGGTAGGACTGGTGAAATGGAAAACTTCACTGTTGTCGAAAATTGACTACGAGATAAAGAATTAAGTTACACCAAGTTGATGTTATTCCATTGTATTATTTTCGCCTGATAATAGTTCAATCTTTTTAAAAAATTCAGATAATTCACATATCGCGAACAGTTTATAATATCTGATTCTTGGGTGTTTTCCGCGTTTGATGGCTGTGGTCCACAGGTTTTTATTCCTGACGTTTCGCCTACGACTATGGTAGGCATTATCAAAGTCTGTGAGGTAACGGACGCAATGATCTCGTTCTCACAGTAGATACTACTTTATTGACGTTATGATCGGCTTTATACCTGTTCTCATCAAGACACGGCTCTCCGAACACAAGAGAAATTGTCGCCTGGGACAGTCAGACAAGTCGGCAGTAGCCGAGCATGCACTCGGAGAAGGCAATCACGCGATTGCATTTGACGAAACGGAAGTGATTGACAGAACGCAGAGCTACTATCCCAGGTTACACAGAGAAGCGATAGAGATTCACAAACACAAAGACAATTTCAACCGAAAAGAAGAAGGCATACACATCAACAAAGTCTGGTTACCAGCTCTAAAGCACACACGGCCCAAACCAAACAAGAGGAAACAAGCCACGCCCGTTTCCAACACAATAATATCGGACGTCGAACAGGAGAACAGGTATAAAGCCGATCATAACGTCAATAAAGTAGTATCTACTGTGAGAACGAGATCATTGCGTCCGTTACCTCACAGACTTTGATAATGCCTACCATAGTCGTAGGCGAAACGTCAGGAATAAAAACCTGTGGACCACGGCCATCAAACCCGGAAAACACCGAAGAATCAGTTACCTCCGGCCGTGAAAGTTTACGTTCTTTGAGTTTATAGTATGATTATAGCCAAAATCCAACATGGCCTGTAAAATGTTTCCAATATGAATATTTTGCAATATAGGGCTTCCTGAGAACTATTAAATAGAACTAACTCTTCAATGATATGAGCGAGTGGTCCAAAATGGTCTATCTCATGAGTAATATATTCTCGACGCAATGCGATGATGTGAGTCATCGGAGTCAAATACACACACAAGATGTATGAGCCTCTGAGGAAGCTACCAAATCGCGCCAGTGGCCTTCAAACCCGAACCGAAGTAGTGATGCTGAAAACATCGGCCGCGAAAGCCTTGGCCATTTTGTCGTTTCGTTTTTTTTTTGAAGGGTTGGAACCGAAAGATTTTGACGTAATGTGGTTTAAGCTTGTCAATCATGAACAAACTAAATTTGTCTGTATTTATCACCTAACAATAACTCTTTTGACAAACTATTCGAATATCGGAAAAATTCGACTTCATCAAAGAATACCATCCAACTGCTGAGGTCACCATATTGAGTGATTTTAATGTACATAATTTTTCATGGCTCGAATTCTCCGATAGAACAGATGAAAGAAGACGTCAGGCAGAGGCATTTGCTACTACTAATGATCTGGAACAACTCGTAGATCAACCCACTCGTATTCCCGATACGAATAACCAATTTGCCAATGGACTTGTTCCTTACTACACATCCTGATATTTATCAAATCAAAATTCACTCCCCCTTGGGTAATTCTGATCACACTTTGATTCGAACAACTTGTTCGTATTTGGCTCCAATGAATGGTAAGTAACCCGCACGTCGTGCCTGGCATTACAAGTCAGCAGACTGGGACGGTCTTCGAATGCTTTTCTCTGATTTTCCTTGGAGAAGGGTCTGTTTTTCATCTGGTGATCCCACTGTATGTGCCAAGAAATCTCTGATTGCATTATTCTGGGAATGGAAACATTCATTTCAAGTAGTACAAAGGGACCACATTCTGAGAAACCGTGGTTCAATAAGAGCTGCTCTAAGACTGTCACATCCAAACGACCGTCATTCAATCGCTGGCGCCAAGCCCCCAGTTTGGAGACGAGATCTGAGTATGTTAACGCTAGAAATAGGTGTAGTGAAACAATTGAAGCTGCTCAAGAAAAACATGATCATAAAATTCGTTCAAAACTTGTTGAATGTCCAAACGGTTCTCGTTAGTTTTGGTCATTTGCTAAAGCCGAAAATTTCACTTTTAGTTCATTTACCCCTTTAACCAAAAATGGATCACAAGTCACTGCCCAACAAAAAGCAAATATAGTTGCTGGGAATTCTTTTCTGGACTGAGATAATTTTTTACCAAACGAATATAAGAAATATTTTAATGGACCTGAAGACGAATAAGGCTTGCGGATGTGATGGAATCCCAGCAAGGGTTCTGAAAGCATGTGCCCCCGAATTGACACCAGTACTTTGCGAATTATTCAACCTTTCATATAACTTGGGGGGTTTTTCCTGAGTCCACAGGAAGAGTTCAGCCATTTCCTAAAGAGGGGATGAAAACTTTACCTTTCAATCATAGACCACTTCGTTGCTTTCTATCTTTTCAAAAGTCATGGAAAAAGCAATCAATATGAAGCTTATCAAATCTCTAGAGAAATAATGAATAATTAATGATCGACAATACGGATTACGCCATCAACGATCAACCAGTGACTTATTGGCTTATGTTTCTCATATTTGGCAGCATTCAAACGAAAAATTCCGGGAAACGATAGCTGTTGCACTAGATGTTTCGAAAGCGTTTGATTGAGTTTGGCATTGGGGTCTCCTTTCCTAAATGCCGTCTTATGGTTTTCCTTCTCAGTTGTGTACTGTGTTGGGGAGTTTCTTGTCTGATAGATCTCTATATGTGGTTGTTGATGGAATATCATCTGATAAGTCCCCTATAAATTCAGGTGTTCCACAGGGTTTGGTTCTGGCGCCCACTTTGTTTCTGCTTCATATCAATGATTTGCTCGAAAAATCTTGTTCAGTACATAGTCCCCATACCAGCTCGAGAAACAAAAATTAAAAAAAACATTCACGTCAATAAAATTAACAATGACTTGTTAAAAATAACAGAATGGGGTAACATGAACTTGGTGAAATTTAATGCTAGGAAAACTCAGGCATGTATGTTTTCAAAGAAAGCCGATCTATCGTCATCTAGTATTGAGATGTCAGAAGTGACTATTTCTACAAAGTCAAGTATCTCGATGCTAAGAATTACAATCAGTGATAATCTCTCATGGAAAACCATGTGGGATCGATCGCTAGAGGTGCTTCCCAGACACTTGGGTTTCCATTTCGTGCGAGGAAATACTTCACTTCTCGTCAGCTTCTGATGATCTAAAAGCCTCAGATACGACCTGACTTGGAATATAGTTCTCATGTATGGAGTTGGACACCAAAACATTCATTGAGGATTCTCGATTCTAATCAGGGGAAGGCAATCCGTCCTGTTGGTGATTATTTGCTCACAGATTCAATCACTTCATTGGAACATCGTAGAAAGGTCGGAGACTTGTCTCTCTTCTATAAATATTTTCACGGTCGGTGCTCTTCTGAATTATTATCGATCGTTCCACCCTTGGAAATATCTACACGGATGTACACAAGTACAGAATTCCCACCCCTTTGTTGTGAATTCGGAGACCTGTCAGTTGAGCTTTGGAACCGAGGATTTTCCTGAGGCTTACAAACTTCAAAAATTCAAGGTGAATGTTAATTCGTATCTCCTATCCCTTGATTCACGCGGTGTTCTTTGAGCATCACAAGGCTTCCCTTTCGTGTGAATCTGCATATAAAAAAAATCCGTCGACAGATACCCTCATTCCACAACAAAACAAAAATGGACGTGAATAACTAAAAAAGAAAACTGTCACTTGTCGTGGTTACTCAACTAACTCTCCAACGATTTCTCATCGGTTACTCTGGTGACAAATAATTAACCAACTTTTCAGGAACTATATTCCGTTACCAACCACATTTCAGTCGGTCAGTACAGTAACCAGTACAACGGAACGGAACAATATTCGGAATACGGCCATGGTGACAGGTGGCGGTAGCCTTGCATTGTTACCAACTTAAACTGCCCAAGGCAGGAATATAACACAAACACTTCCACTAGATAAAATCCACCTATTATACGAATATGACAGAAAATTGGATAATTTGCTTACATAACATCGAACTTTCTAATTTTTATATTCTTGTTTCAATTCCCTTTGACCTTAACATCGCCAGTTGCACATCTGAACAAACTAACCAATTACCAAATTTTTTCACAATGATGACTTGGGCATCTGTTAAATTTCTTAGTTCAACAATCATCAGTCAAAATAATCATAGTAGTAGTATGACCTACATTGAATATAACCCCAAATGTCTATCCTTTTCAGGTTCACCCGATTCGAAAAAACAAGAATTCTCTGCAAACATTGCGTAAAACAAATACCACAGGAATATATCAACGCCCTAAAAGGTCTATAACATCTATGAAACTACAAGCAACATATCCTTTTTTTTTATTAAATAATAATAGTGATAGCGAGAATTCGCTCTAGATTAGCCTTACGGGAAAAAATGTCGATAAATGCCTGAGTTTCAAGGTAACGCGAGACCAAAGACTCAATCTATATTTCCAATGTTGAAAACTGTTGGTGTTGAATTTTCAGTAATATCAAATAATAATATCGGAAGATTCTTGTAACATCCATTGTAACTTTGTGTTTTAATATTTATTGTGAATTGATCTTTGGGGTGTAACGATCTTCTCACAACGGGGTAATATAAGCCCCAATCAATTGAGTTGTTTCCATGTTGCTAGGAGACAGTGGTCCAAAATATTCCCTCTCGATATTAAAACAAAAAGTGTACTCATACCCGTACATGAATCATTTTGAACACGGAGTTGAACAAAATTGTTTTTTATAATTCATTCGAAAATACTCCAATGAAAAGATACTTATATATTTTCAATTTCGGCACAAAGCGAATTTTAGAGCAGCGTTGCAACACAATTTCCAGTAAAGGAGAGGCTGTTCTACGCCTTTTTGTTAATTTTCACCTCTGCTCTGTTTTTTTCTGCAAGCTCATCACTCGAGATGAGTTGGTGATCACTCGATTTCAGATAAACGTACAATCGGTATATTTCGAAAAGACCTTCAGTCGTCCCAAAGTGTACTCACCTTGGGACGACTATAAATTCATTTCGATGCGATGCTTTTCAATTAAATGTAGTTTTGATGATTCACCTCGGAACATTGTCAGTGCAATGTTGATTTAATTGGTTAATGTGGTCCATATTACTTATAGTCAAGGGGATAAGCATATTCAAGACAAAATAATACTTCAGTTGCCTGTACGGTTTTCACCAATAATGTACTTACAATAATTATTAATATTGAAGAAGCTATAGAAGTATAGCGAAACATGTCACGCGGTTTTGTCAACCCATTTTCAGTAAGAATCGTAAAGAGGTAACTGCAGTTTTCTTGTGTTAAATCTGGATTTTCAACAACTATCGACTAGTTCCAATTATTCAAGGTTATTATATTGTTCATTGCCTTGAGTCCGGAAAGGCAAGGTAGCCATATTGTGTTGCACTGGTCGAATATACGCGTTTACCTTAAATTTTCATTTCAGTGTACTTCAATAACAAATCAAGCTCAACGAACGCGAGCATTCCAGAGATCCATCTCACTTCGGAGCGACCATATAAATTGCAAATGTAAGCAAATTGGACGAACAGATCTATGCATCATGCGTTCATAGAACAAGATGCTTCAACGGTAGATAAACAACAATTAAAGTACCTTTATAAATCAAGATGGCGTTGTGGGTGACGGAATCTTCCTGATCCTGACTCGGTATAAATTTCAGCCTAAATTTCAATATATAACGCCAAACTCTAGGATGTGAAAAAATGTCTTCATATTTTTTTGGGGTTTGGTTTCTATGCAATGCTTTCGATGATGTTAGTTATCATCAATATGTTAAAAGACACAGTTAGATCCATGAAAAGAGATGAGTCAACTGACTGATCTGACTGAAAAGCATAGATGGAGAGAATGGAATGATAATTGATGGAATAGGGTATACGTGTTTTACTATACAACGTAGTACCATTACACGCCTGAAGAAAGAAGCTTTTGCATAGTGAAACAAATGAAGCGTTTTTGTTAACTGTCTAGCGGAAAAATTATAATAAGGTGTTTTTTTCAATTAGAAGAGCGATAATAACGCTGGTGTTCTTGCTCAATCTGAACGAAACTAATAGTTCATTTCTTCAAGCTAAATGCCCAATGAAAACATATAGTTATTCGTATTCAAATCGTTAACATACACAACAGAATCTTGGGCAATTCTACGACAATAAGTATGTATAATTTGGAATATACCGCTCAAAAACATCATTATAATGGAATACCTATTGACGATTAACTCTCATTAGGTTCAAATCATAAATATTGAAAGAGTTAAAAAAGGAAACTTAAATAAATATATCACTTGTCATCCGTCTATTCTGATTCTGTATCCAAAAAAACAAAGTTGACAAATGACACACAGATCGTCGGTAAGATATAAGATCCGTCTATCGTCTTACCGCTCCATTAAATTTCATGAACCTCTCGAAACTTGAAAGGTAGACTTTTTCATGAGGTTTTGATGAGTCAGACCGCCCAAGAAAACCCATAAAGTCTATTTTGGTATGTAAGGGCATTTATTATTCGCAGAATTCTATGCATCGTTTTCATGTGCGCTGGTTTCGTTTTTGGAAAGTTATTCATGATGACAATGCCACAATAATGGAAATGATGATGATGTGAAATATGATGCTATAAACATTAATTATATTAACGATCGTTATAGGTTTTTTTCAAGCTGAATGATGCAGAAAAATCCAAACATTTGAATGAAATTTGATTTGATGATTATACAATCATATGGCTGAGAAAAATTGGGTTATCATGGCTAATCTCACACCTAAAGTAATAACTCGTATGAGATGAATCAGTATGGAATAAGTGTGTTGGACTGTGAAACAACAATCACGAGCGTATACGATTATAACTCGAAATTCGGGCCCCTGAACTTTCGATTTTGAATTTGGCCAGCGTTGGACCAGCTGAGTTTTCAAATTTTAAACTTTTTAGAGGGTGTACTTACTTGTACACTGAATAAAAATTATAAATATTAATGAATACTTTATTATACAGGGAACAGGGGTTCTTGAAAAACAAAATATAGAAAATATAACAAATAATTATATGTAAACGATACCGGATACTTTCAAATTTGGTCACGGATACCGGATACAAAATTCAAAGAGTATCCAGTTGCATCTATAAAAAGTATCCGGATACAGAAGTATCTAATTACTACCCAGCTCTGATTCGCACTCGAGAAAGAACTTAGGCATCAATCAGAGTCATTGAAACGCTAGCGAAGAGTTGGATAGAAGCTGAACGAGGAGAAATGTATTCAGAATGGTAAAGGTATAAGAATATACTAAGATGAATTCACACAAAATAAGTCAGAGTTGGATGAACCGATGAGAAAAATACCCAAAAACTACGTAGAATTCACATAGGAGCAAGAACGGAAAGGTTAGAAGCGTTACTTCAAGCTACAACCTGTAGCATTTGTTACGAAAGCTACAACGTCTCAGATAAATTGTCCCCAAATTGAGAAAGGAGCTTGTGTTATCAAAAGCGGATGTTAATTTTATGAATATTTCTATGAAAAAAAAAAACACCGAGAGCGACCACAAACCACCTGAATTAATTTTCAAGAAACCATTACAGTCTGCACCTCCGAGACCACAGAGAAATATATAGGATATTTAGTATACGGAAGGAAGAAATTCCAAAGAACGACGGCCTTCAAACCCGAAGAAAAGTAGTTATACTAAAAACCTCGGCCGCGAAAGCCTTAACTATATTAGATATTCTTCAATATTCATCAGAAGCCGAATATAATAAAGGGAAAAAAATACCCTCAGCAGATATTCGTGATTGTGTCTCCAGAGTAGGAAACCATGAAGAAAACGAATTAGAAGTTAGATTTCGAACTGTGAATTCACTATTATTTATATGAAGGGATTGCCTGATTTTCCGTGAAAAATAGCTGATACGATGATAAAAATAATCTGAATGTAAATGACAGTTGATCTGGATACGTCGATTTTGAATAACTAAGAACAATGATCTTCCTCGAAACCATCAAATATTTTAAGACTTGGTGCAACGCACGTTATTCACATCCAGAACCTCCAAGAAGTTCATTGAACAGCCCATGTCTACATTAACAGGCAGCCCCTATCAACCCAGACCTAACAGTTTAGCAGAAAGAGAGATTCAGATATCGAAAAATATGATTTGAAATTATCATTCTGATGGAACGGAAATCAACGTGTTTTCAGTAGGGCTACTAGATCCCAGTTACCGCACCCAATCTGCAACATCAAGTCATCCAAAATGTTGAAAAAAGTTGGAAAAGGGAGGAAAGGAGTAAAAAATGCAGTTGAGTGCAGATGTCAATAGAAAGGAGGCATATTGGTTGGAGATGGTAAACACAGCAGATCAATTTATTGACAGAATTGATAATGGATCGACCTTATGAAGAAACATCGGTCAGGTACATACAACACTACCCTCATCTTTCAGATTATTAAGAAGTTCTCAATCGAAATCATATCCTACCCTCGATTGGATATCAAACCAATGGAAACAAGCCTTCGACTTCCTCAAATGATCAGTTCCGTTTGATTCACAATGTTCATTGCTGAGTGCTATTGCTTCGTACTCAAATGAAGAAATATGAATCAATATGAACAAATTTTGAAACCAAGTTTCGAGTCGAGTATACTCAAGACGTTTCGAATGCTGGTATCCGCAATCGTTTTCCGAAGTAATCTCATTGTAACTTTTCATCGTACTTTCAAAATCACGCGCCTAGATAGGTAACACCCCTTTTTTTTACATTTCTGATAGCGTTCCAAAACGAACAAGACATTTGGAGTATGCGGGTGGATTCCAGTTAATAATAATTGATTGATTCAGAACCCATTGTTTCTTAACATCATTTCGAAGTGCGCGGCAATATTAGATCTAATCATTAACCGTTAACTTCAGGAATCTTTATCGTAATCTAAATGATTTGTACGATTGTTTGTAGACTTGTGGGTACATTTAAATTGAATTTATTCAATAGATAGGATATTTTTGTCAAGGGATCAGTTGATTGTTCTTGCTTATCGCCCATTATAAGCTCGCTAATAACAGAGAGCATCGAGTTTTTTAATAGCACAATGATGACCAATGGACGTCTTCCAGACGTCCTGTTGGAAAATTCAGAACGTCCTAGGACGTTCAAATTTCGTACCGTGTACTTCCAAAGAACGAATAATAGGTATCTATTACTGGACCTTCATTCATTTTTGTGTTCAGCCAACATTTCCACTTCAATGATTTGAATTGATGTCGTAGAACTCGTAGAAGACATCGCTGCAACGAGTAGCATCTTGGCTGGAATTGTGATATTTTGAGTGAAAATATTTTTCGCAAATGTTCAAAAGCAAAAGGAGACGTCAGTGAAATAACGCTTGGGTTAGCCATTTTCAATTCGCTGTGAATTTCTTGAGTTTTTTTCAGATGAAACTTTGATGAATAGTTATCTGTCAGTCATCTGAAGAATTTTAATAAGTTTCTTCCTAACCGAGAGATTGTTCTGTGGAAGACGATTTGAAATGTTACCAGTAAACCTTCTGAAATGAATAAAGTAGTTATGTTGAGTTATGAAATCGATAACCGAAGATCGTGGTGAAAATTGTTGAAAGTATGGTATGTGGATAGTCTTGAAGGCTTTCAAATACCTAACTTGATGTTGATTCCAGGTGGAACTTGGGAAGATGTTTTTTCCCGATAACCTGAATAATTTCAATATATCCTACTGAACCGATTGTTATGTGGAGGACTATTCAAAATGTAACCAGTGAACAGTGAGCCATCTTCTAAAATGGATGACGTATGTGAGGATCATGGTGAAAATTGTAATAAGTATATGGATATTCTTGGAGTTAAGATGGAGCGGCTTTATTGAAAACAAACTGAGTTTTTGAGGATTCTGTGCATAGGTGAATTCAAACAATTTCATTACTTTCAGAACCTCACTTGAGTTTGCTTGCTGATGAAACTTGAAAGATGATGATTTGAAATGAGACCAGTAAACCTTTGAGATGAATGAAGTATGTAAGAATATTAAAATACATGTAGAAAAGACCACTGTGCAATGAACTTTTTGGAGTCTATGGATGTAAATAGTACGTGCGTTGCACCAAGTCAGTATTTAATGGTTTTGAGGAAGATCATTGTTCTTAGTTATTCAAAATCGACGTATCCAGATCTACTGTCAGATTATTGCTATCATCGTAACTGAATATGTCCCAGCTATTTGTCAATGGAAATCAGGCAACCCCTTCATATAAATAATAGTTGATTCACAGCTCTTTGGAATTTTTCATAGGTTTTACATTCCTTTGTAAACTCAACAATTTCACCCGATTGCCCATTCCAGTACAATAATTCCTTGGCACGGCTTTACCATCTTTTTAAGTACCCTCGATGGATATTTACGGACATTTTTAGGATCTGGGACTTAGGAACGATTATTTTTTCACTTTCGGATATGAGTCAATCTTATACCACCAGTTCTTCTCGAAAACATCGAAAGTTATGAAAACAATATTTTCTCGGATTCTGGAAACCTATTTCTGATAAAAATTTTCAATGTTTGAAGTTCCTCGTTTTCGGCAGTTGCCATAATGAACTATTCCTTTGTTTGAAATAAAACCGTTAGAAATATATCTTCTAATTCGTCTTCTTCATGGTCTTCTACTCTGGAGATACAATCACAACTCAGAATATCTGCTGAATGTATTTTTTGCCTTTATTATATTCGACTTTTGGTGAATACTGAATATAATTCTCTGTGGTCTAGGAGGTGCAGACTGTTATGGTTTCTTGAAAATGGATTCAAGTGGTTTGTAGTCGCTCCCGATGGTTAATTTTTTTCCACAACACTGCCCACTCTCCAATACAAATGTTCAATTATATATCAAATAGAGCTTTGTTTTCACCTAATCAGTTGAAAATGTTCTTAAGTACTCAATCAATAACATATATTTAGTTGTTATATTTTCTATATATAATTTTCAAGAAACCATGTTTAATGGAGTAGTTCTCAATATTCATAATTTTGTTTCAGTGTACAAGTAAGTACACCCTCTAAAGTTTGAAATTCGAAAATTCAGCTGGTCCAACGCTGGCCAAATTCGAAATCGAGAGTTCAGGGGCCCGATTCTCGAGTTATGATCGTATACGCTCGTGATTTTGGTTCGCAGTCCAACACACTTATTCCATACTGATTTTTCTCATAGGAGATTAGCCATGATGACCGAATTATACTCAGCCATATGATTGTATAATCATTAAAACAGATAATGACGTTTATTTTCATCATTATTACTTCAGAATAGGACCCCAGGCAGCAATACGTTTGGTTTTTACAGGAAACATCCTGAAAATTCTTGTCTACAGAGTACAGACACGCTGCTAAGCAAATTTTTCATGTACTTCCTAATTTATTTTTCCATAATTTTATGCATTTGTAGTATTATATACAAAGAAAATACATCCACGTCACATAGTTCTAGCACTAGCAATTTAGGGTTATTTCAAAGGTATTCTTGGAAGTGTCCTAGGAAGTATCCGAAAAAAACATCCGGATACTTGTATCCGAATGCATTTTCAAGTGAAAGTATCCGTACTTTTTATAAAGTATCTGGATACATTTTGAGTATCAGTATCCGGTATTCGGCTACTTTTTTCCAGTATCCGACCCAATTCTGATTCGAATGAATCAAAATGTCATCCATGGAGTACTCGTATATTGAAAATATTGCGAGCACAGAAATTTCGACCACAAGGTGTTGAAATTGTCAAATATTTTTTTGTACCTTCTGGGGCATTCTTTGCCAAAATCTACGAAGTGAAGTAGTTTGAACTTGATATCTGGGGCGAAATTTCCTCCAATGTCTAGCATTGAAGAGACATTTCAAAGTGATGAAACTTTTATTTAAATAGTATGAATGCATCCAACAAGTGTAGATATAATAGAAAAAACACTATGGTGCGCAAACAATTACTACAGGAGGACTGAGTGAAATATGGCATTGAACTGTACCTGATGTTACATTTAATTTCATCGAATCTATGAGAGGCTGGATAATTCTTCGAATATAAGGCAGAAAGCAAGAAACACTAATAATCAGTCAGATGGTTTATCAAGATTTTTTTAAACTAGTCAAGGAATTGTGATCAACATCACAGATCTCATAAATGCGATTTGACACATAAAGAATATTGGACTTTGATGTGAGATATTCGTGAGCTAGAGTTATAAAAAGTAACATTATGTCTTGAACTAGATCTTGGCACTAACCAGTTAATTTTGTTAAGATATGGACAATCAATTTAATTATGTAGTGAATTGTGGAGAAATGAAATACTGGCAAGTATTCTCCTATGAGACAGAGATAATATATGAAATCTTCACAAATACATATTATTGTCCAGTCCTCTTCTTGAATAAACGTTGTCTTCGCGAAAAGATGAATATTTAAGAAATCTCCTTTGAACTGATTCAACATTGTTCATATGGCATTCATTGATAGGACTCCAAATGAGGGGATCTGTATTCCAGTTTTGAGCGCACAAAAGAGAAGTAGAGTAATTTGATAATTTTCATATCTTCGAAATAGCGGGAATTTCTCGAAACGAAACCAAGTACCTTCTATGCAGATAAAACAGTTAGGTGTATGTGTGAAGTAAACTTGAATTTACTTTCGAAAATAATTCCAAGATCCTTCATTTCAGATTTAGACTCCAACATCCCACTATCAATAGTGTAACTGAAAATGGTTGAATTTATACGTCTCGTATAAGAGACAACAAAGCTTTTCGATATATTAAGGTATAGTGAATTTTGTTCACACCAACCATTGATTTGATCAAGATCAGATTGAAGAGAAATACAATCATCAATCGACTCGATAATGGCAAAAAAATTCAAGATCATCTGCATAGATGAGTTTATGACATTTCAGGGTGGCCAACAAATCATTTATGTAAAAGAGAAAGAGTAAGGGACCCAAACCTTGAGGTACGCCTGAGGTTGGAGTCAAAAAGAAGGATCTGAAATTCTCATACTCAACGAAATGTTGACGATGAAAATATTTAAGTATGATTCAAATAGGTCTATCACAATTCGAGAGAATCCATAGAGTCAAGCTTCGATAAAAGAATTGAGTGATCTATCTGGTCGGAAGCTTTATGGAAGTCGGTATATACAACATCCACCTGACCTCTATTATCAAGTACACCGCTTACATATTGACTGAAGCAAGCAAAATCAGTGACACAAGAACGGGAGCTCATGAAACCATGCTGAAATTCTGGAAACAGTATTTTGGTCGAGGCATAAATAGGTTAATATATAATAATTTCTAGAATTTTCGCAAATGCGCATAGAATTGGAATTAGTCCATAATAATTCAACAAAGATGGGTCACCCTTTTTTAGAACAGGACATATTCGAATACTTTTCCATATAGTTGAAAAATCAGTCGATGAAATAATAAGGTTGTATAAATAGGCAAGTGGCTCTGCTAGTACAGCACAACAGTCTTTCGCAAAAAAGCAGGGCACTTGATCGATTCCAGAAGTAGATTTATTTTTGAGCTTTTCACGTTCTTTGACAACTTGTGTTACTTTTGGTATGACAAATTTTTTCATTGTTGACAGGATTTAAGATGAAATTATTGATAATTCCAGAAGGAGGCGTGTAAACACTTTTAAAATATGTGGCAAACGCATTAACAATAGCTTGTGGCTCGTCTAGGTGTTGTTTCATCCCTAGCGCAGCCAGGAATTCTGGAATTGCCTTTTTCAGCGTTGATGAAAGACCAAAAGTTTCTGGGATCAGCCATAATCAAGTTTTCAGATTCTGAAATGTAACTTCTGGAAGATGTATTTATTTAAGATTTAATAATGATTCTCAGTTCCTTATATTGATTCAAATGAATGACGTCTCAAGATTTTTTGTATTTAGACCATACTTTTCTTTTTTACGTATATTGACAATAATTGACATATCGAACCAAGGCGGATATCTTCGACGGCAAGCACTATTGATGATGAAGTATCACAAGCACTATTGATGTCACTCAATTGATACATAGATGACCAGTCGGTTTCAAAAATCGAAGCATAAACAGCTCCATAATTAGCCTTCCTAAAATTGAATTAATCAGTAGGAACTCTGTTGACACCAAACTGAGGATAGTGTTTGTAGGATGCTCTGTGATTTAACGTCAGGGCAGGATGATGATCGTCCTCGGAAACGAAGGTAAGCAGTCTTTGTTAACTTCACACACGAAAGTGGAAAGGACAAGATCTAAATTTCAACTGTTTTTGTTGGTGACTGTATTATATTGATATAACTTTAGTAATTCTGAAAAGTTTTCGATCATGATATATTTATGATCATTTTGATTCGATGAAGGTATATTAAAATCGCCTAAAATCGGAATATTATCGTTTCATACAGAGCTCATAAATAGAGATATATTTTCCAGAAATAACTCAATAATTTCGGGGGTGTATCTAGTGGAATATAAATGACAAATAGAAACGTTACAAAGTAACCTCTAGAAATTTTACAACCTATCACATCAATAGAGGGACATAAATAACTCACTTGATCTAGATTTAGTTTCATGAATGTAAGTTCAGATCTGATTGTCACAAGCACCCCACCACCTCGGGTTTTATGAGTGGCATCGAAATCTCTGTCACGGCGATATACAATGTAACAGTCTGGGAAAATTTCACCATCGGAAATGGAGGAACCAAGTTTCACATAAACTAATTATATCAATGTTACCGGACATAACAGAGTTTTGGATATCATGAGTCTTAGCGTTAAGGTCGCGCACGTTTTGAAATGCATGACATATCTGGAGGTTTGGCACTAGCGAATTGAATGCTACATTTGAGGTTGAGGCACATCCTTGGCTGAGAAGGAACTGGAAATATCTCGCGAATTCTTCAAAGAGGCTCCGATGTCAGTAGGAGCCTGTACCGAATTCATATCGTCTATTTTTCACTATAGCATGTGATCCTTTCACATACTTAATAGTAAGATCGTTTTCACCATTTTCCAGTCTGGAAGTTAGCTGTTGCCTCAATGATTTGAGATGAGTCCTTCAGAAGGAGACGAGTCATTTTTCAGGCTTATGTATTTGAATGAGACATTATTCTTTATAGTGTTTTTTTTTTGCGAGGGAGAATCTTTGGCATCACACTGTCATCGAAGAAGTCTTTTATAGGTCTAGGTTTGGCGTTATTATATTGACCCAGTCTATGAACATGGATTATTCGAAATAGGGGTGCTTCATTCTTGTGACAATAGATTATATAGACTGATATTTCGGTTGTGATTTCCAGGTCATCTCCGGCAGAATTTTCATCGAGGCCAAAAAACAAGATATTTTTTTCTCGATTAAGAGAATCTTTGAGCTGTTTAATGTTGGACGCTTGAGGTGTACTATTTAAATGATCTATTCTGGAATTTTATGAGTCTAATGAACTCTCGATGCCTTTACATGTTTTTTCTAAACCAGTGATTTTATTAGCACAATCCAGTATCCCTTTATCATTTACCTTCAGTTTATTTTCATGGACGCTAAGATTTTGGTAGCATTTGGTGATGTCGTCGTTCAGTGATTTTTGGAAGATTTTGATGGAACATACATCTTTGGCTAACAAGTTTTGAGCTTAAAAAAGGGAATCTTGCGTCTGCGAAATCCTCTGGAGTTCGAACATGAGTTGGTCGAAATGCTTGCTAGTGAGAGGTTCAGCATTGGAGGACATCGCAGGCTCGACACTTCTGTTGACTGAATGGGAGAAATATCGTCTCTCACTCGTTTCAAATCAATAGAGCAGTTCGGACAGGGCCAGTTTTCATTATTCTCCGATAATTTTTGAATCATTGAAGGTAGTATGTTGACACATGAAGCGTGATATTTTTTCAAACATATTGCACAAAAAGTGTTCAACTATAACAAACATAATGAAGACAGGGAGAAACGTTAGGAAGTGACGACAGTGTAAATAAAGTTCAGGAGCGATAAGAAACGTTGATAACGGTTAACGCAAATCGAGCACTATTTTACGTGAAAACAACGAATTAAACTGGTGAGATCATTCACACAAGTATACGAAACACTTGGTTTGGAAGTAACAAAACACACAAAATTAATTTACAGAGTTTCCAGCAAACAAACTAAGCAGAACAAGCACACAGCACCGGTGTTGCTCTGATAACCTCTCAATTAGTGATTGCTCTGTTTTAAATTGATTATCGTTTTCAGATCACTGCATAGTGTTTAGTGAACTCAAGTTCGAGGTGAAACCCAGTAGATTTTGTACATAAGGTGATGCAATTGTATTGTGTAGTTCTCAGTACTGAGATTTATCAGACTCTTCACAGCTCTTATAGAAATTTTGATAGAGACGAATTTTGATTCAATCTCACGGCAAGCACTTTCAGTTCAATTTACAGTACCAAAAATGTTGATGAAAAAGTTGAGTGACTGAACGAAAAAGCATACATCGAACACTGTTTACAGAGAAACAAAAAAAATTTCCGGAAAGATTTATCTGAACTGAATTTTCATATGAATAAGAATAAACGGAAAAAGTTTTTGATAAATTTTATCAATAATATCACCGGAATTAACATTTTTTCATCTCCACTTCAAATGTAGTTTGATTGCCTATACCTCGGCCTATACAGTTGAATTTTTTTCTGCAGACATTCAAAATCATACAATAAACATTTTCATTCTTACGAAAACTACTGAGGATGAAGTTCATGAAATCATACTATCCATTAACCCTTGAACGCGCAAAATAATTGTTTTTCTGAAAGCTCACATTTCAGTGCCAAGTTATATGAAATGGCGGTCTAGGAGTTCGGAAAAAATATTTTAAAAAATCTTCGAGTACTGGAGTGGGTTGAGGGGGGCTATAAATGGTGGTAGATTTTGCTACCAGAGACCATTGGGATCTATAAAAAATACATAGTGGGCAGTGGTAAATATAGCTACCAAGAGAAAAATTTATAAAACCAACATATAATACTGATGACAGAGAAGAAGAAGACAAAACTGATAATAACATCATCATTATGAGTGGTAAGGATCAAAAGAGTCTGTGAATAATGCAACTTTACAAGTTTGGCCAATTGTATTGCTACAGAGGTTTCGGAGGCAGATCATCTCCCAGATAATCCTTGACCTCGAATTACGAGTCAAAATAATCTCTGTCCATCAGATGTTCTTCTATATCTTCTAACTCGACTTGAGTCTGCAATTTTATTCTCTACACGTGGAAATATATAAATACTCCATGAAAACCCGCATTTTCCCAGTTATTTTTTCAAATAACATCTTGTCGCCAATTGTATTCTATAAAATGCCGATTCAGATGTCATCAAGGTCTTTTGGTGAATGATCTAGCATAAAACAGAATTGCTCCAGCGTTATTTGAACTGGGAAAATGGGAAAATGAAAACAGCAGCTTTTCGAAAATACGTAACACTTGTCCAGAACTTACGGTTTTTTCGACAGTGAAATCATATAAAGGGGATAATTCAATGATGGCAACATTATCGAACCATGTACAGAAGGCGTACCTATTATTACTTTTCAATAAAATGAACCAAATACAAATATTTTCCTATCAGACGATGGCAAAACACCGAAAAGGACTACTAGTTGATGTCACAAATGGACAGTGGTATCCACTGTTACCAAGACTGGGCACAAATGCGAATTTAGCGTGATGTCCACGTGCTTGGTATCTATATTAACCATAAGTTCACCTCGATTAGCGACTAGGTTCGCTAGGATCAAATCAAAGCTAGGTCTAGCTGCTATGGGAAAAAGTAGGTTGCGGTAAATATAGCTACCAAAGATCGCTAAAGGGTTAAATCAGAAGCTGTTGGTCCTGATGGTATAAGCCCCAGGATGGTTTTGTACCTTTGTCCTTCCATACTCCCTTAAGTAAAACATATTATCAATTCTTTTATTCGTGTACAGAGAATGATATGTATCCAACATCATGAAAAAAATATCATGTTATACCTCTTGCGAAAACTTCAGACCCTCGGAATTATAGCGATGTGAGAACGATAATTATTTTATCGTTATCGAAAGTGCTTGTAAAAGTTATCGATCACGAATGAAGAGGTATTTCGAAGATAACAATATTTTACCAACTTGTCAATTAGAAAATGCTTTATAAAACTTCAGTCCTTTCGCACTCGAGTCGTGCTGATATAGTGTAAGGGCCAGACCTAAGAAAATCTGATAAATTTAGACTCCAAAAGCTGCCAAATTCTTGTGTCATCATCAATTCCTAATTTTTTCAGATTGTGGTAGGTTGCTAAAATAAAAAAAAACACGGAGAAAACTTAATCTTCGATAAGTTAACAACTCATTTTATTGTTATATGTAAGCACTTATAATTACTGTATTAGGTAGCCCTAGAAATGGTTGGTACTGTTGGGAATAACGACCATAAAATTAAAATAAAAAATTGATTGACGGAAAGCATTCAATCCTCCCGACGATATCTACTCCTACCGAAAATAATTTCATTGACGAGACATCTTCATCCCAATGACGCCAATGTAGATGAAGCTAATTCGATTAACAAAAATTCCCAGTTCATCTTCTAATGAATATAACTTGGATGGCAAAATTTTGTACTCATCTCCGTATGACGCCAATTTGAATGGCAAAAAGTTTCCACCTCCTGCTGTCTATATCAACCTGATATTCATAACGTATTTATTCACTTCTTGATGAACATAACTCTTTTTGTCTATATCAGTATAAATACACATCAGGCAGAGATGAACTTTCCAGAAAAATGAGATCAAAAACTTACATGCTCATTTTTTCAACTACAGATTATATGCAATCAAGCAAATGCGCTACGCTTTTTCTGGCAAAATTAGAGGTCTATGCCTTAATTTGGCAAGCTGTAATAGGAATAATGAGCATGCAAATCTTTCAGTTGATTATACTGAAAAGTAAATATCTGCCTAGTATGTATTTATTCCAATGTAGACAAAGTTCTTGATCGATTGAAATATTGTTTCAAAGGAAAATACCTCTCGTGCAATAGATTACTACCACATCTTTGCGCAGTGAAACTTGCTGAAGGTGCAGACTATTTGAAACTATTTAGACACTATAAACCAATTTCAACATAAATGTTTTTTTTTGTGTCAGATTAAACTTGACAACGGTCGCTTGTTGTCTGCAGTCCACTCACGTCATTTATCAAACGTACAACTACCTTGGTCCAGCCCTACCTATCGTCATGTCTATAAAAATCAATATATTTACGTTGAATACGAAAATGGCAGTGCGCCTTTGTTACTAACATATTCATATTTATTCAAATAATGATTGGTATATAATATAATATAATATACCACATTAGGACCGTTTATTTCCAGTGCATTTATCAACGCTAAATTCTAAAATAGGCCTCACTTACCCTTCAGCTGGGTGCTCTCAATAGCGAACATATTCAGGGCAAGTAATTGCAAAAACCTATTGCACGGCAAAGGAACAGGGGAATGCTGTAGAAGTGCTCGAAATTCTTTCAACATCTGCATTGCAGTTTCTTGGAAGGTCTCCATTCTGCAAGAAATATTTATTACAAAGATTGTATTCGTAGAAAGAGTGAAACATTGAATATTTCTTCATAATTTTTTTAGATTGGTTCATTTCATAGGATCAGGTTCTTCACCCATTCAGAAAGTCCTAAGAGGTTATTTCAAAATTAATAATTATAACAAGCTACTTGCGGTAGTAAATGTTATTTTCGATATTTTTTACCAACTCCCTACGCCACTCCTCGTGGCAGGGACCCTGTTTTCGACAAGTTACATTTCAGCGAATCGTTTTTATAATCACATTCTAGTAGCCGCTGCTCTACAGTTATAGCTATGGCTAAACATTAGAATGAGTTATCGGTTCTGATATGAAAGGTGGAGAATAGGGATACAAAGCAATTTCTCAATAAGGCAGAGGGAAATTCTCGAGATAAAATGTGTGGCCCATTGGAGGATCAAACCCCATCGATTAGAAGAGAAAAGACACGGATTTCATCATCATATTCAGAAGGTCGCAGAGAATCACTGCATCGCCAGGATCATACTTTTCCAGTCATAAGAACAATTTCGGAATAGCAGTTTTTTATTGATTTATTCATTTATTGATTCACGGAAAAACCCCATTACAATACAATACAGCATATAAACTATTAAAAGGGATTAGCACATGCAACTTACTAATCTAAAGTACTAAAACTAAAATTGGTTAAGCACCAGCATTGAATATAAAAACACAGGATTATTCACTACCGAAACAGATCCAGTAAAGATAAGAATCTACAACTAGTGTTGAGTCGGACACATATTACAATAACATTTTCACAAAAGTCTTGAACCTCTTAATTGATCCACCAAACACATCCAATTTATTTTCATCAATTATCTTAAGAGATCTATCGATCAGAGATTTTTGTCCATAATTTATCGAAATGGTATGTAGAAAAATTTGTAATTCTGAGGAGGCGATTAGGAACGCTAAAATTAATTAAAGCAAATTAGCTCTGGACAACTGATCATCCCATTCAAGGGTTAATAAATAAATATTATTGTTAGAACATTAAGAGTTCTTCTATTTTCCAAGGTTTACAAATTCATGAAGTATAGAATTGGTGAGTGATTGTTATTTTGTAAAATTCTACTATACTTATATGAACAATATCTAAGAAATTTATTCTAAACCCTTTCTAACGTTTTGATATGAACATTATACATTGGATACCAGACGATCGATCGATATTCTGGTTTCGACCTTACCAGAGAAACGTGTATTGTTTTGATGGAACACAGTGATAGGTCTTGGCAATTGCGGAGGACAAATCCCGATATTTTCGATGAGTCTACTGATACAGAGTTGATATGACTCATAAAAGTCGGTTGTTCATCAAATGTTATACACAAATCTTTGACAGAAGTTAAATATTTAAGATCCTCATTGTTCAGTATATATGTTGTATCAACCTTTCTATTCTTCTCAAAAAAACTAATGAAACAGCTTTTATACCATTCATTCAATTCGTTTATATCAGATTGAAGAAGCATCTGAAGACTTGGAGAGTGGATAGTCTTGTTGAGCTTCAAATCGCCAGCAAACAGCAGGTAATAACTATGTGAAATAAAATTTCCATTGTCATTAAAAAATAGGTTAAAAAGTAAGGGAGAACAGTGAGAACCCTGAGGTAAGAGTGGTGACACATCAATTTCATAAGAAAAATTACTACTGATCTTCACCGCCTGCTTACAGCCTACCAAGAAGTTATTTCACCGTAAAAGCTACCAGATTGCTAAGTTTGTTGATTAAGATTTTATGATTCACTCTATCGAATGCATTTGAGAAATCTGTATGGACAGCATACCTGACAGCGATTATCCAAATTTGTTAAGATTAATGTTTCATATACTAAGAGATTAGTGACTGTAGATTTTTTCTGACTGAAGCCTTGCTGCTGTTTCACAATCAACTCTCTACAACTCCACATCAACTAGTCATATACTAGGCTGTCGAATATTTTGGGAGTTGAAGACTAACTACTGATACTCCTGAAATGTGCCCCATTCGTCCTATCACCAGCTTTAAAAATCGGTATAATATAACTTTTCTTCCAGTAGTCTGGAAAAGCTCCTGATTCCAGTGAAAGTTGAATAGTTTACATAAGGGAGACGTTAGGATACATATACACTTTTTCAAGACAACATTAGGTGTGCCGTTAGGTCCAAAGCACAAAGCACAATTTTTGTGACAAGCTGACTATTTTTTCAAACACAGTTTGAGGCATAAAAGAAGGACATAATATTGAAATATTGCTGAATGGCAACGTCTCCGGATATTTATCATGTGAATTAACATAAAACAAAACAATGTTTTTTACTCTTATAAATGAAGAGTCGAACATCGATAAAGATCCTTCAGTGTTTTTTGGTCTGAACCTTGATCCAAGCTGACTTGGCATAGTAATACAAATATTTTATATATATAGTATGGTAACAAAAAAGGTTCTCATCACAGTTTATCATTCTTTCATTCAGTCGCGAATTGGGTATGCCCTTATATTTTTGGGTCATGAACCATCACCTACCAGAATATTTAGTTTACAGAGAAACACAGTGAGAGTTATTGCCTAATATTGGCTCACACACATAAATCATCTTTTACGACGCACATCGATCTGCATAGTTATGACACTAGACAGAGGAACTTAATCTGTGTTGACTATGATCGACTAAATAAGATACAAACAATTACGCAGTATCTTGCCCCGAAAATGTTCAATAGATTGCCAACCTCCATTAAAGATCTCAGCCTACCATGTTCCAAAAAAATCATGAAAAAGTAATTAATTAGAAAATGTTTTTATTCTGAAGATGACTATTTTAACAACAATTTTGGTGATATTTCAGATATCTTATTTAATATAAACCAATTTTTATTGATGTTTAGGTATTTGTGTATTTTCAAATTGTTCAAAATTCTAGTCAATAAGCTATCCTGTACCTGACTTGTATAAACAAATCTTGTAAAACACCAAGAAAGTATCTACCTATTTATCTATCATAAACTGTTGCAAAATAATCAGCGAATAGATTAGCAATATTTTGTGCACCTTCTACCTCAAGGTTGTCTCCAGAGTGCATTTCACTCATAATACCAAAATTAGATTGTTTGTCAATGAATATTTTGAATTTGAATGATGTTTATTACTTACAGAATATCATGAGGTATCATATAAATATCATTTCATAAACCACTCAGGTGAATGATTTGAAAATTGAATTAAACTGGCCGATACTTGATGAAAATCCATATTTATTTGAAATATCACAGTTTCCTGTACGATTTCCACTAATAACATTTGAACATTTGTATATAAACTCAATGATTCATTCATTTTATTAGATTCACTGGTGGCCAAGTGAGCACATGCATTTTACTATCTTCATATTTTTATTATCTATTCCAGTATATGGAATGTATGAGATTTACTTTGTGGAATTCATAGTGGCAAAACCCAGCGTACCTCTCCTTGTAGAAAACCAATATTACCCAGTAATATAGACTGTGTCAACGCAGTTTTTTATCAACTGCCAAAAATGCTCCCCAAAAACTTCAATTTGAAATCTTCATAACCACCTAGGCAAAAATAAGCACTTCTTATTCTTCGATTTTTTTTCTAAAAATAAACTCCTTTAATTATAGGTGTCGAAAACTGAAATTATGATTTGCAAAAAATCTTCACTCTTTCCAAATATTTTTTATTATTTTTACGTGTTGAACAATCCCTGAGAGTTTCCTTTGAAGGTCATATTTGTGAATGGTGAAAAATATCTGGTAGAAGTGGAGATATGATTATTCGAAAATTGTAACTTTCAAGAATTTTTCGACATTTATCACTCAAAAGGGGTAAATTTCTTGAAAAAATCTCAAAAAAATAGGTTTGATTTTTGTCTTATGCGAACTTGCAATATCATATATAAATGCCCTTGCAAAATCCCTTCGCAGCTCAATGAAAAGGGGCTCAAATGAAAAATAAGTGACCTTCAAGTATAAACGATGAGATTGAAACCTTCGGTGTTAAAGTTGAAAATTTTTGTAGAGATCAATTGCCCTAACACCAAACTTATATTTTTGCACTCTACGCGCGTTTCGATAACAAGCTCAGCATTTTCAAGAGAGTACCAGTTTTTTCGCCTAAAGATGTTAACATTGTCAGGGAAACGCGCGTCGAATGCAAAAATATCAGTTTGGTGTTGAGGTAATTCATCTCTACAAAAATTTTCATGACATTCAAGTCAAACTCTCAGAGATAATTTCGTGCGTAAGGGTGGTGAAAATTATTTGGTAGAGGTGGATATGAAATTTTTTCATACAAAGTGTCAAAGAAAAAGTTTTTAAATTTTTGCTTCACCTAAAGGAATACTTTTTGTGAAAATGTTATTTTGTCTTGTTCAATTTTAGAAATTCTTTTTTTGAGTAGTACTTTCTGACTTTCACTCTATGAAGTGAAAGAATACTACTAGTTTTCAACCAATTTTTCCAGAGGAGTTCTATGAAAATATTGTTGGAAAATTATGAAAAACTCACCCGATTTTTGTAATGAGCTTTCCATGAACGTGAAGGTAACTAATGACAAATCGTTTGTTCACCTGTAACAAAAAAAAATCAAATGAAATGTTATTCATTTATTAACCAGAAGATAGTGGCCCTTTTAGGGCAATTCATTCAAATTTCAGTATTTTTTGTACTCTGTACATGCATTTGTAACATAAATCAGTACAAAGATATTTTTTGTTGGGAGCATGCAAGATGCAGGAGCCCAAGGGCCCGACAGATAACTGAATAATCAAAAATAAAATACGTTTTGAAATTGATCGCCGATATGAAGAATCGAGAGTTTTCATTACAGAATAGGCGGTCGACATAATCCTTCAAATAATTTCTGTTGACTTGTTTTCAAATGGACGGTGTTTTCTTCTTTGTTTTTTTCATGAGAGGAACTTGGAAAGCATATAGGGGTGCACTTGCTTATACAATATTTCAATTTTTATTCAAGTAATTCAAAATCATATTTCGCCTTATTACCTACCAACTAGAATACATGTTTTCATCCCCAAAGTCAAGATAATTAAATAATCTCTGACAATTGACATATTAAGCAAAAATTCAACAGGATAACATGTCAACTGGGCTGAACTAAAAATTACAAGTAACAATATATTGACGAATCGATTTCAATCTACTTCTATGCCAGAACATACACATGAATACTGACCTCTACACTCGTCAACGCTGATAAATCTTCCTCATCAGAATCTTTTTGGTCCAGGCTAGCTTGAGTTGTCCTATGAACGCGCCTTCCACCTTCTGGATGAATCCAAGTTTCTTTCCGGAGAGACCCAGGAGCATTATCCGAATCGTCGGATTCTTTCTGCTTCATTTGAAGTCGTTGACGTTCCAGCCTTTCTTCTTTTCGCTTTTTCTCGCCTTGTTCATACTATACCAAAGAAATCCAACTTTCAGGTGTGAAATACAAGCTTAGAAAAGGAGATGAGAATGAAATGAACAGTTATCAATCACATTTTGCCGTCAGTTTTCGAACGAATTCAAATTCCGAAAAAAAAACTTAATTTCTTGTCTTAGTTGGTATGGCATGTTCAGAAGGCAAGATTTTCAGTATACTTAATTCGCAAAAGAGTCCAATTTTGAATATTGCTGCTCGTAAAGAGACGAAAGTTAGTTTGATGAAATAATTCTTAATTATCTATTGATATATTCAAGTAATGATACACTTTACCAAATGAATATAAAATTTGATATTTCAAATAACAAGCAATGAAAAATATAAACATGCATGTGGAAAATAGTTTTAATTATCTATTGATATATTCAAGTAATGATACACTTTACCAAATCAATATAAAATTTGATATTTCAAATAACAAGCAATGAAAAATATAAACATGCATGTGGAAAATAGTTTTGTAAACGAGATGGATGAATTGCCTCGATATTATGAACATATCCAAAAGCAGTTGCGTGTTACAGAAAAATCTGTAAATAATACACCGACATCGAAAGAAACAAAAATTATTAAATTATATTGAAAGGATGAAATCTCTCCGAAAAAAACTAATTTTTGGAGTTGGCATAGTGTACCTAGATCAGTTTTTGCTAATTATGAAATGGAAAATGTAAATATGCTAAATATGGGCTGCTACTTCTCTAGATAGGTTTTTCAAATACTATTATCAGTTTGTATGTACATTCCAGCATGCAAAGAAAATCGCATCCACGCGCCAATGCTGTGGATTCGGCTGTGCTGAGGTAATTTCATACAGGAATAGTTGATTTGCAACAAATACTAAACGATCTCAAACCGCTGGGATAATTCAAAGCACATGATGCTGGCGTATCAAAAAAAACACAATCAAGCAGATGATTATGAGGAATCAATTTTAGCCAGTGGGTAATCATCTCAAGTCATCATGGCAATGACAAATTTCCCTAAGAAAATGAATTGATGGAACAGTTCAACAGTGAACTACAAATTCCTAAAAATATCCAACCAGATGCTATTTGAAAAAACAATGTCAGTCTGATATTCGAAGGAATCTGAGTTTTCATTGAAAATAATATTAAATTCTGAGCCAATATTCAATCCAAGGGACTCGATAGCTGTAAGTGGATAGTTTTGGTACTAGTCCCAACTGATCTGCAATCCAATTCATCAATGATATCGATCTGGGATGTTTACCATCCCACAGTTTCTTGATGGGTAATAATGGATTTATTTCAGGGTATCTTTTTATTGATTTTAGATTTATTGTTCACAAATAAACGCATCAGGATATTCTTCAAGATACATTAGTGGTAGACGGCCAATCCCACGTTTATATAATTCATCAAAAAGTTGATGAACTAAAGTGAAAACGCATCCTTTTTGTTATATGATTCCGCTGATGAATCAGTACAAAATGACCCCATAAAATTGAAAACCCAGTCTTTTTAGGAGTTTCAAACCCCAATCTGCGAAAAAATTCATACCTTCATTACGGCGTTATTAAGCTGTGAAAAATCGACATTGACATCATGCCAGCTAAAATAGTTACAAAGGTCAAAACGTCACGAAAATCAGTTTTCTGCGAATATCTCGCCACCTATTACTCAAAGAAAATAAAGGTTATTATAAAAATTGTTCGTCGTTAAATTATCTACTAAAAGAGCCTGTTGCATATCTCTCTAAAATGAACCGTTTTCGGAGTGGAGCGCTGGGAAATCGACTACATTATGATGATGCACTCGTTTCCTCACGACCATGGAGCGTTTTTTTCTCATATAATAAGAGGGTTTCAGTTTAAGACTGAAAATTGAATATTTCCCTACTAGAAACATGTAATGTTTCTTGGGTAATAAAGTTGATTGATTTTTCATCTGAATACCGAAAACTGTAAAAAAAATAAAACTTTTGTATATATTTTTTTAATAATTCATTGTCGATATACTCAGTTTCTACACCATTAATAGTTGCTGACAAAACATCGAGTGGGCTTATTTCTCCATCAAAACCGAAATCCTCATCATTTTCATAATTGGTCGACTCTGCGTTCAAGCAAGACTTACCAAGGCAATCACCACAAACTTTAGTACAATCACAGAAGATTGTGTGGTGGTAATGAAGTTGTGATTGGCTGTAGTACATTATTTTTAACTTCCAACCCCACTGTTCTGGATCAATGTCTCTTCCTAGCCAGGTTTGTATTTGATAAAACACTATAAATATGCTGTTGAGCTGCTGGAGAAGTAAGTGGTAATAATGAAAATTTCACAGATATTCGCGAAAAACTGTTTTTCGTAAACTGAATAACTTTTGTAGCTGGTACGATATCAATGTCGATATTTCATATCTTCTTAACGATGCCGTAACGAGAGTGCATACAAAAATTCAGTTCACTAGGAATTTTCCCGCAGTCAAAGCCTAAAAGCAGTGGACTGTAATGGTTTGAGATATTTCACCACCGGAATTTACACTCATTAAAGTAATCCTTTCGATTCCAATGTTTACTAAAAATTTTTGTCTTCGAACTCTACTGAAGGCATTCGTTTATTATTATTAAATAACTAAAATACGTACACTCATTTGATGAAGAAACTGTTCGAGGATGGTCAGCGTGTGAAACAGAAATAGAAAAATTAAATAAAGTTTCATTGCTACTAGTTATAAATTCGAAATAAAGTAACTGCAGACAAGCAATAATGCTACCTTCGCGTATACAGAGCGATTTTAAACATTGAATTGAACCGGTCGATACCTGATGAAATTCCATATTAACAAAAATATCAGTTTCCTGTACGGTTCTCAGTGACAATGGGTTTACAAAGCCGCGACACAGATTTCGCTATAATTTCGGAAAAAAATAAATTACTATCCCATTTGAATCCCCGTAGGTCGGACGTCCTCTGTAGCAAAGGTCCAACGTTCTCTGTGGCAAAAGTCTGATATTCAACCTGTAACTCATTGGTCCCAGTAATGTTTGGAACACCAATCACAGTTAATTACATAGGATGATTATTCAAAGGAATCGGTTAGATTATTGAATATTATGAAACTTTCAATGAGGGTAGGTTTGCAACCTTTTTTCTCTACGATTGTACATTAGTTACTTCACCAATGTATGATTATATAGTTCTATGTGACAACTTGTAGTTCTCGGTAGTGTAGAGGTGAGCACGTCCGCCTATGAAGACCTGGGTTCAATTTAACCAGAACTGAAACATGAAGCATGCAATTTTTCTACCTGGTTGCTGTCAAGTGTCTCGTTGATCATCGAAAATAAGAGATAATGAATAAATGTGTGATACACCAGCAGAATTAACCGCACTGGCATAGTGGAGTGGAAAAATTACAGTACGCAAGTCGACGTGCACTCGCAAATTGACGCACTCGAGCTCACAATTTGCGCTCGTGCGTAATAATAGGCTACTTATTCTCCTCGTTATGTAATATACCATTTGAGGGCATTTAAAACAATGGAACAGTCCAGTATAATACTTCTTAATGTTTCTTCGGCCACAAACTCATGAGCAAATAACATCACTACGTATAATTAAGCCTTCTTCTGTCAAAAACTCGGTAGGCCTCATTATTCTGTTGATGCTATTCAAAGGAACATGCATAAACTGAAGATGCAAATAAAATAATTCTGATGAATTCATAATTTGAATGTATACTAACCTCTTTCTGATCAAAAGCATGAAAAGGATTGTCATTCATTAGTAAAAAACTAATGACCTGAAGGCGATCAGTAAAGCAGAGATTATCAATCAATTATTGGTAGGCCTCGAATCCAAAATATATTTACTGTCTACTGGGATCACAAACATGGTCAATGCTCGAAATGCATTGTGACTAGATTTATGAGAATAATTAGAAAACCATGCTTTGGTTTTTGATATTTATTAGTAGCACTAAGATTCAGTGATTCGTCATATTTGACCTAATTCAGTCATATATCTTTTCATATCAAGATTAACATTTAAATGGCTACATATCATATTTGATCAGTTGGTTCGAACTTATTATCATTTACACGTTCATTTATTTCAACAGACAGCTTTCAATCAGACTTATTTGGAATCGGTTGCAATCGAAGCAATTAACGCTTGAAACATATACATAAAAAATAGTTATTTGTTTTAATAGGCAGCAAAACAGTAGATTGACTTCCGCGGCTGCTGATAGTTCATAGCCGAGCATAGGGAGGCTAGGAATTCAGCTACGGCAGTCAGTCTACCTTAGCTGCCGAGCTGTACATATAATTTTTTCTTTGATTTACAATGATATAAATGTAGGATATTCTATTCGCAAAGTATTACCACTCTCACAATCGTTTTATTTTTTTCTGTAGTGATGAATTAAAACAAAATTTGATGGAAATATCAAGTGTTGGAATGGTTGGTTGCTATGGAAATTTTTGTTATGTTCATAGTAATTATAATTTAACAACATTATGGACAATAACGACTCAGAACTACTTACTCCTCCAGACATATCAATCAGCAAAGTAATACTTTTGCCGCCTAGGCAGGAAACTCCTTACTTTGCTGTCTCTGCAGGCAAAATAATACTCTTCTGATTGATATGTGTCTGCATAATTGAAATTTGCTGTCAATCTGAGAAAAAATATTATTGTCAATATTTTCACATTTCCGATAATAATGTTTACCGTATCTTAATCATAGGTTGAATTAATACAAGTAAACTCTGTCTTATTATCCAAGAGATATAGAAAAAATGGATTAATAATATCCCAATACTCGATCTTCATAAGTTTTTATAATGATGACAACATTACATCCTTCGAAAAGTTCTCAGAAAATATTTTATACTAGTAGTGTTTTTTATCCTAATGCCATTCAAGTGTTTTATTATTTATATCATTAATTGGTAAAAAAACAAAAATGAACTTAATATTTTTCAAGTTACGTATGGTGTTTTATGAATTTGGAGATCGAATTAAAGAATATATTATCGCATCATGTGATTTGGAATGCCTAGTAGAAAGATGTTCTCGTACTTATGTGTTGGAAATTTAAGATCTCTTTCAATATATTCTCAAATTTGCGAGGCATGGGCCTTTGAAAAACTGAATTTCATTCGGAAGCTTCTATCATCAAAATTATTAAAATGATCGTTCCTTTCTCGCATCCAACGAGGCCGACGAAACACAAATTCTTGTTCGTCTTCACTATCGTCTTGAAATGCAACATCAATTGCTCGGCGAAGAGCCATTTCACACACACACTATTATCTTTTTTTGATGATATAAGATGTACCTAATAAAATGATTTCCGAAAAATACAGTACAATACTATAACTTTGAAAATATGTGATATTTTTCACTGACAGATGTTACGGAATATGATTGACAGGCAACGTCGATGGTGAAATCTGACCTTGGTGTAGTTTTGAATTTCAAGAAAGCGAATTATCTGCTTAGAATAGTAGATTGTGAAGCATACTTATTACGTATTATGTAATAGTCCAATAATATAAAATTTCAAATTGCCCTTTCCAGGTTAAAACTGCGGAACTCTCAACGGATCAACGATTTCCTATGTATTTAGTGTGCTGGATCAGATCTTTGCTACCACGGCAGCCATCGACTTCATACTAAAAATAAAAAAAAACGCACAAAATAAAGGTATATGTCGATTTTTCGCCTATACCGCGACAACGAAACGTTTTTTGAAGAGTCATTTTAAAATAAAACGTAGCTGGAATCAATACCTACAAAAAAAAAGAAACTAATTTGAAATGGATTTTTTTTTCGCGGAATTATATTTAGAAAAATGGTGAAAGTAGCGCAAGAGTCATGGTTGACGTACACAAGTTTTATGAATCCAAGATGGTTGAAAACTTTGTTGGTAAACCGAAATCGACCATCAAATGCTCGTATTGTGGTCATTGTTCCGTGGTCTTCGAACCATTTTGGGACATTTCTCTGCCTATCTCAGAAGGAATTGACTCTCTCCAATTGTATTCACTGTTTGGATTCATTCACAAATGAAGAAATGTTGGATGATGAACGTGCTCCAAATGTAAAGAAAGACAGAAATGCTCGAAATTTTTATCAGTACATAAATTTCTCCGGGTACTGGCGATCCATCTTAAGCAATATTCTACAAAAGAGAGAAATTATTTGTCACCGTGGATTTTCCCGTAGGAGGTCTGGACATGAATAATTATTCAGTAGCCAATGTAGCTCCTTGTAGCTATAAAATCTACGCACTTTTGGATCACAACGGGACTGCATATAGTGGCCACTATACAGCTTACTGCCGACACCCTTATTCTGAAACATGGCACAAGTACAACGATGCCCACATTACGTATGAAATATCTGAACAGACCTCAAATGAAAGGAAATTCTCCAACAGGTGGCCGACCCAAAGACAAAGTTGATGACGCGATTCAATCGATTTTCGAGTATCTTGAAATCGAATCGGAAGCCAATTCACAATTGAGGAACTCATAAATGAAATAATTCCAAACTGCACTCGCTCTCATCCAAAAATTGTAAAAAAACACTTGAGAAGTATGGCAGTGATATATTAGTCATGGATAAAATTCCTTATATTTATGCTTCAAGGGTACTGGCCACAAGACTATTACCGATTCTTTGTATGATGAGAGTTTGCCCAAAGACGAAGAAAGGCTGAGAATTGTTAAAACAGCAGCTGCTCTTATGCCTGAAGTTGGACGATCACGAGTGTAAGAAACGAGTTAGTAACCATCAGCTGATAGATTTTTGGGTGGCGCTGATAAACTCATTCCAGAATTTTTAGGGCTTTTTCAGATGCTGTAGTGCTGGCCCAAAAAAAAAAGACATTACCAAATGGAAGAAGAAAATATCAATTGCTGACTGCTTGCTCACAATGGTGAGACCAAATTCATATGTATCTCCACTGCGGGTGGGTGATGAACAGAAGATGTACATCGCGCAGGTTACTGAATGTGATCAGTTCCTTGAGGGTTTTGCTCATCGTATTAGGAAGCAGTTCGTTTCTCACCCTTAAGTTTATCAAAAAATCGTAAATCATTACTAAAAACCTCTCATGCTCCGACTGTCTGCAAATATATGGATTTGGCTGGTCTTATCACCGGTGACTACAACACAGTTTACGCCTTGTTGCTCTGCAGTATGGAAAAAGTGAAATCGTTGGATCAACAAACCAAGTTCATCACTTTTGACCAACCACTGTATCTGAAGGCAAGAGAAATCATAGCGAGTCGTCAGGCAGACCCTGTAGTTGAAAATGTAATACGGATTGTTGACTTTTCTTTTGGTGATGTCGTTCATGGGAGCGCTTTTGTTAATTATGGAAGGTAGTCCGAGCTCTTTTACCTCATATTTGCTACCAGCAGTATAGAAAAATTAATGACCGGTCCCTCCTATGCAAGGGCCGTTAGAGCACATGTGCTTACCCAACGCGGTCTTGCTTCGGTGATTCTTGAAACTTCAAACTTCTCACAAGAATTGAAAATGGAACAGATTCTCTACGGCCCTGAACGATCAGAATTTCCGAGAGCAGAGTACAGAGATTATGTCAAAGAACTTTCTGAAAAATTCCACAACCAACTTTATTGTGTCACAGTTATGAGTTGATACTTCCAAATGGTTACACTGATAGTAAACTCTATTGATTCCAAGAGAATGGGAGACTGGAGTAGACACCTAAAAACTATTCATAACATGCTTCCGTAAGCACTTTTTCTATTCAAAATGCTTCCATCTGTTTCTAGCATGATGAAATTGGAGCGAAATGGATCTGGAAACTCAGTTTTCGAGGTTTTTTTCGCGTTATAGCCAACTTCACTATCGGCATTTTTCAAGAGATCATACCTCCACAAAAAACTTCCGATTTCTTTTTTTTTGTAGGTTATGCTTCAAGATACTTACTTTCAAATTCAAAATATTTGACAAATGTCAATTACGAAGTTTGCCTCAAGATATATTTGCATTTGAACAGGAATTTGCGTCTAAGTTTCGAGAACGGAACCGGATTTAGTTTCCGAAACGTTAACGATAAGTATTTTCTTATATATATTTTAGTTCTTATTATTTTTTTGATAGGCAAAATTTGAGTTATACGAGAAGTTGCTGACTAATTGGACTTCTCAGATTGTGGTAGGTTACAAACCCAGAAAACTACGGAATAAATATTAATCCACCACAAAATAATGACGTTCAAACAGTACTTGAAATAGAATACTTTCCACTTTCATCCAACGACAACAGATTACTCTTACTCTTTTTCGTCTGGCCATTTGTTTCCGTATTCAATAAACGCATTTTCTTCATTTTCTATTCCTATTTTATGGAGAAAAATCGCCTTATTCAGTTCACCAAAGTGCTAAATAGCATGCCTCTACCAGAATGAGAAATTCAATGAATCGAAGAGCCCGACGAGATAAGTTTTATTGATGTTTCTAAACATTACGCCTGAAAAGAGTAACAGAAATACAATTTGGATTCGAGGACTGAACCATGGGAGTATAATCAAAAATATATTTCCAAACATGAACATGCATGTCTAGGAATAGATGTGATTTAGTAAATCATTAACTACATTCAGTTATTTAACAGAACTGCTTGCAATAATAAACTCTATACAATCGATTTGGTTTTAATGGTTCGTATTTCAGATATAAATAGGTGCTTATTATATTTTCTTAATTGAATAAAGACCATTCATTATTATTATTATTAATAACTTATGATTGAGTTCCGGCCTTTACAGAGAACTGCCAAGCAGTTTTGAATACGGCGATTATCGAACATTTTCAATACCAGCGACTGAAACAAAATACCACCCAGAACCATGGGTGAATTAAATTAAGAATAATCAAAGTGATAAATATACATTTATGGATTTGGTTTGGTCAATTCAAGAGGACCACTATAACAGAGTTCATTGAAATGACTTACATCCTAGTGCGACTTAAATTGATCGAGACGACCGAATTTCCAAGTCACTGACTAATTCAAACATGATGTTTTTACAAAGGACTAGTTTTGAACCAGGCGAAATTATCGTCAATGTTTAGAAAGCGATAACAAATATCATTAAAATGTCCATATGAATTACACTTACTCATTCTTAATGAAAAAATAACTATGAAGCACATGAAGTTAGTACTAACCTTCTTTCTGTTTTCATCAAATAGCGAAACAAGATTTTCTCTGGCAGAGGGAACAGGATTCGAAGACATCAAACTTCTCATATAATAATATACTGCATCAAGCTTACGCCTCTGCAAAAAAAGTGGTAGAGTAAAATTATTTGCAGAATAAACAATTTTTCACTCCTCAGAAAGTATTAATAATTCAGTCAAAAATCCAAAGTGATGTGCAATATATAGACCACAGCAATTTCATTTTGACTGCTCTATAGTATGTTAGTGTATACATGTTTCTAGAGTCAAATTCTATTTCACGAATTGAATAAAAGTTGTAGAGTGGGCCATCTTTATTCCTTGAAAGTCTTATGGAATAAATATGGCTGACTCGACAGTTTTCGTTCAATCCGTAAAATAGAATTTCTCTGCTGTATTTCTTCCTCCACTTGCAATACTTCTAATCATCATTTTGTACTAACAGTTCTTACCCATTCATAAGCATGTAATATTTCTTGGGATAACTAACTTTAATGAAAATCGACAAAAAACAAATTGGTTTTCAATTCTTATGATTATTTTACCATGTGTGTTCCAAAAAGACAATTATCAAGAATATAATTCGATGAATATGATATAAATTGGAGAAAAAAATTGCAAACAAAATAGTTCTAATACATACATTCAAGATTGAACACTTTCCAGGAAGACCCATATTGAACATTTGAATCGAAGATTTTCACCGACCATTCATATATTATAACGGATTGGAAATGACATAGCATGAGTACATGATACTGATTTATTTGGGAGTGACAAATTGAAATGTACAATATTGAATTTATTTTTGAGAAAGTGAAAAAATTCACATTAAAATTGTTCTCCAAAATCGACAGGATAAGGTAATTGAAAAAACACCTTATTGTGTGATTTTCACTAGAAACTTTAGCAATCGCTACACATGTTGCATTATACAATAGCTTCTTCAAGCGTGTTATAGTAGTACCATAATACTATTGTAGAGTGAACACCCTAGCGGTTTTGAACGAACTAGTGAAAATCACACAATAGTGTTTTATTTATTACAACATCAATATCAAAAACTAAACATTATGACTGAAATACTTTTATTTAACCATGCTCTCACTTCAATTTTTCATAATTATATACGTTCAATTTCGAAAATTCTCACTCATCTCTGATATTCATAACTTTGAATCAAAGTAAAGTGATGGATTCTATTCGAGCAAAATGAACTGCTTGTTTTCACATGAAAAAGTGAGTATATTCTAGGCACAGAGAACATTTTCTACGTCCCAAAAACTCAAATAGCTTCCAATGACACAAGCTCTGCATAACAGTGTATTGATAGTGAAGCCATCGGCGCCTTTGATTCACAGGCCGAAGAGTTTTAATTCTCAGTTGTTTGACTGCTGATTTCATGTAGAACCTGTGTTTGCCTTACTCCTACATTCGCCTTGATTTGCACCATATCAGGATGGCATATTGATAAGTATATACAATGTTTTGAGCGTTTCAGTGGGTCTCATGATGAAGATATTTGGAAAACATATTTCAATTCCTCCAAAACGAATGAATGTTGCCCATGTTAGTGGGCAAACCTAGCTGTGTCTCTGAATGATAGATGAGCAGGAGATCAGCCGGCGGAGTGGGGCGAGAGCTCATTTAATTTTTTAGTGGACAGTTCAATTCAATTCAATTTCATTATCCCAAAAAATATTACATGTTCATGATTAGGGACTAAAACACAAAACTACATAGTCAATAAAGGAAATTTTCTAAAGTATAAAGGAAAAAAACATACATTTAACGAAATTAAATATTTGTAAACAGTCAAAATGAATTGGCTTTCAAAACTGATGAATACCAATGAAGGTAAAAAAACATATAACTGTTGACTACATGCAAAATATATTGTACATTAGCTGATTAAAAATTGTTTGTATTATTGCTTAAACTTCATTGTTGAGCGAAATGCTTCGTTTCTGGAATTGAGTTATATATTATGATGCCATCATGGTAAATTGACTTTTTTCCAAAATCTGATTGTTTTATTTGTTGCTAGTAATTTTGTTTGTCTTGTGGAGTAATTATGGATATCAGCAATTTGAGTGAAAATAATATCTGACTTTTTAGTATTATTTTCAATAGAATGGATGAAACAGCTAATTTTGAGTTTATGGAGAGGATCTAAGTCCAATGAATTGTGCGGTTTGTATAAATTTATTGTTGATTCTAGATAAGGTTATTTATAAATACATTTGTTTTGTTTTGTAAAGTTTTCAAAGGTTTGATAATAGATTTACTTGCTGTCCCCCAAATGGAGATGAGATAATGCAATTGTGAATAGATTAGGCTGAAGTATATTTTTTTCAATAATGTGAGAGATATGTAGTTTCTGATTCTGTAGAAAATTCCAATGAGAGGAGATATTTTCATTCTAATTCTATCAATATGTTTTTGCCATGACAATCTCTCATCGATATATAAACCTAAAAATTTTGATGTTCCTGTGTATTTTATCAATTTATTATTGAATACTATAGGATTAGTAGGAATGTTGAATGATCGCTTGGAAATATACGTATACGAAGATTTATCAAAATTTAGAGTTAATTTATGTTGATGAAGCCAAATGAGAATTTTATCCAGATCACTTTTCATATCATCTTTAATTATTTTATCATAACTATCTGAGAAGTATATGAGAGTGGTATCATCAGCAAATGAATTGATCATTCCATTCAATGTTAAATTTGTTAGGGAGTTGATATAGATGAGAAAAAGTATTGGACCAAGAATAGACCCTTGAGGTACACCACAAGTTATATTTTTGAAGGGAACTTTTTTCATTGTCAATTTGAATGAATTGTTTTCTTTTGGACAAGTAATTTTCAAACCATTTTAGGAGTTTACCTCTGATTTCAACATTAAATAATTTTTTTATCAATATCTTATGGTCAACCGTATCGAAGGCTTTACACAAATCCAAAGACAGGACACAACATTTTTTGCTCCTATCAATTTCTAATTGAATGTTTGAAACAACGTCCATAGCTGCTGACTCTTGTGTCCCTAGACCTTCGAAAACCATATTGACTTTTGTATAAAAGAGAATTGTTTTCAAGACAATTCATAAGCCTGATATGTACCAATTTCTCCAAAATTTTTGCAAAAACTGGGAGTACTGAAATTGGACGGTAATTATTAGGATCATTTTTTGCCACTTTTGAATATAGGTTAAACCCGTAGAAATTTTCATTTTATCAGGTATTATACCAGTTTCAAAAGATTTCGATATAAATAGAAACAAAATGGGAGAAACTTCAATTTTGACTGCTTTTACATCTATTTTTCTTGTTCGCGCATCAGAGACCAAAATTACTGACTTCACTTTTAATTTTTCTACATCGGCGGAGTTAAAGTGAATAAAAAATGTAACATGAATTTTTTAGACAAAAAGTCATGCAATAGCCACTCGAAGCGGTAATTTTCAATACTTTAAAGTGGGAGAAATTTTCTAATTCATATTTTAACAAAATCAGTGGCAACAACCAACAATGATTGTTATTGGTCTTAATGACTTATATGTTACTACAAAATAGTATATTATATACTGTGAGTCATTTCTCTCGAGGAAAAAAAATAGCTTACTGAGGCTGAAAGATGAGGTAAGCTATTTTTCGATAAAGAGAAATTTTATTTTTTGACAAGGTTTGTATACAATTTCATTCAAAATAATGCGAAACTATTTCATAGAGTGTAAATTAATATATTTCAATTAGATTTGATTCAAATATTATTATTATTGTTTTATTCAAGACACTATCCCTACGATGCAATTGTAGAAAAACATATGTTATGCATGTACTGCTTGTAAATATGTTCTTTTAGTACTTAGTACACTAATAGCTATATTTTTTCACTTACCGCATAGACAGCCAGTATCGCCAACTGATTGTAGGGTTTGCCATTCTTAGGATTGATCTCATGCGACTTAATATACCATCTAAAATATGAAGATGTTAATCATCAATTTCGGATCTGAACGAGCAATTACATACTGTCTACACCTTCCGTAATTTGAAGTTTCATTCACCTCCTCTCTGTACCTGCCAAGGTCGCCTAAGAATAGGAACAATTTCTGGGCAGATACCAAGGCCAAACCAACCAATCCTAACCCCTTATGCGCCACCATGTTATTTTCACCCAAAAAACTGTTTAGTTTGAATTTGTAGGTCTCTTCTAACATTCCCAGGAGCCGCTCAAAATAGTTACTTCCCTCATCTATCAAATAGAGGAGAAATTCTTTATACTTCTCCTTGTTTTCAGAATCACTCTTAATAGCTTTTCTTGTCACTTCTATAATATTGTGATATAATATCTTCCAGAAATGCTGCTCAACATTTTCCGATTGGCAAAATTTTATCGCTCTGCAGATCAGATATTCAAGGGCTTCCTTCAAAAATAGGCGTAGTCTATCAACAAAATCCCAGTCAACTAAGAGTAAACCCTTGTTGATAATGCATTGGAGTTCGTTGTCTGCTCTCTTTACATCTCGCAATAAATCAGGGTAGTGACAAGACTGGAATCCTTCACTGTTCTCATCATACCAAGATGGTCTGATATTGCCAAATTGGTCTGTGGTGTACATCTGCGGAGGAAGACTTTCTGCATTATCAGAGAATCCTGGTACAGTCACTCGGGAACTCGATGATTGTACTATGATGGGTTTATTTGGATTGTTGGGATCGAAAAGACTTTTCTTCTGACAAGGTGATTTTTTGGACGATTCCGGATATCTGAAGATGTAAAATAAACAATGGCATTACCCTATCGTCATAGTATTTATTCGAGCAGTGAAAGCTAATTCAATTTCGAATGGCACGTGATAAATTCAAAATCATTAAAATATCAGCATTAATCCATAATACTTCATTCACAAGGTGGAACGGGATACAAATTGAAAAAAAATACATTGTAAAAATTGGAAACGCAATAATGAAACTCTTTCTTTCTCTATCAAATACTGTTCGAATGTATTTTTAAATTTGTATTTGGAGAGACTGTTGTATTCTAGAGGAACTTTATTCGAAATTTTCGATTAAAAAAATCTGTTTCATCCTGTCTTGCGACTTCTTCATGATTTCTCATCATGAAATATTCACATTCATAAATATATGTACAGGATAGAGTTTTTTTTTTGTTTGACAACTTTCCTGCAACACTGTCTCTCTTCTGTCTCTCATATTTTTTGCATTTTGAAAATCCTGTTCGTTTTATCGAAATTTTACTAGAATAGCATTCTATATTTCAGTCTGGAATATATATGTAGGCATAATATGCGCTCAAGGCATTATTCTAACAAATGATGTAATAGTGCCAAAGAACGGAGTTCTTTGGACAAAAAGTTGGTTTTCCTTCTAGTTGTGCAGCTACATCATCTATACCAAGAACCTTTGAATTAGGTCTAGATTCAATAGTCTCATTTTTGTGGCTTATCTTTGAGTTTTATTTTTTTCGGAGCTAAACCATACGCAGTGTCACTATCTGATTCTCACGTAAGGTCACTAGTAGCATTGTTATAGAGAAATATGATGTTTCTTCAATCCCGTTTCATTGACAATATATGACAAAGTTTCCTACATACATCTCGATTCCTATATGTATATCCCTGTACAAGCATTAGCTTATTGGGATCAGTTACTCAATAAACAAACAAACAACTACCTGATGATCTGAAAAACAATAATATAAGTGCTCATTTGAAAAAATGTCATATTTGAAAGGACCCAGATAAATGATTAACAAACTAACAAATTCTGCATTTATATCTAAATACTATTACTCATGTAAAAGAGACTGAAACTTCTTTACATACCTGGGATGGTCCAGAGCATTCTGATTAATTGGTCTAACTGGTTCTTTTTGTTGGGGAAGAACTATAACACCAGCCTTTTTAGAGCTAAGATCCATGTTTTTAATTTCCTCTATATGATTAAGCTTGGTGTCCCTTTCCGAGTTATTTCTGCTTCTAACAATTTCATCTCTCCAGTTGTCGGTTCCAGAATTTGTAGTATGGTGTCTGTCCCAACTGCTGTCTCTACTAATATTTCTGGAACTATTTTGAAAGCGATCATAACTATTTTCTCTACTCTCCTCTCGAAAAGGTTTTCTGGTTCGAGGGTCAAAGGGAACTTTGAAACTATCACGGCTGTCTATACTTGTAGTGGAATTTTGTCTACTTCGATGCTTTCTATTGCGAGAATCACTGTTCTCTCTAGCGCCACTTCTGCAAATAATTCAAAATTGAATGAAGATGATTCCATCAATAACTGCGGCGTAATGTTAATTTTTTAGTGAAACACAACCCGGAAAAAATTATTTTTTTAAAAAAAGGCACTTCTCCAAGATTGAAATCATCCGCTAGACTCACCGATTTCTGCTCCTTCTTCTATTTTTCCTATAAGAAAAATCCAAGATTGAAAATACTGATTTCAATGAATATAAACTGTAGTATCTATTCAGAAAAAAATATACAGGATGCTCTCTATATGAACGATTGAAAGATGCTAAAACAGATCTCACAGTAATTTCATTTGAAAGTATACAGAAACTTAATACCGTTGCATCACGGATGAAATCCTCGCAAACATCACAATTCAATTTCTGACAAGACTTCTGGACATAGACATTTTTGGTGAAACACATTAAAATAAATATGGTGCAATCGCTGAAGTGCGTTAAATGACGTTTAATGGCCCATTAGCTTAATGCTTCCATAAGAAAAAGTCGGTGCGATCGACTGTTAGTTCGGTTATGGAAATTATTTGAAAGAGAGGAAAAATATGCCTTTGAATCATAACAACCAGGTATGTCGGTTGAAGTTTGTATTGAAAAGTTTTTTTTATGGCTTAATTTTAATAAAACTCTTGAACTGTTCGTTATATACCCATATAACCCTATATTTTTAGAAAGTACTCATTGGCAATCCACAATTGAAACAACATATGGGTTGTTCCACATTCGAGAGAAAAAAATGTTTTTGAGTTCTGATTCACTCAGTATTCCATTGGGAAAAAGATATTATCAGTGAAATGTTTTGGTGTCGTTTTATGGGGTTCTGAATGAGTATATTGAGGAAAGAAACATCGAAAAAAGTTCAGTCCTCTTCAACTTGTAAAAAATGGCAATTTAATTCATTTTTTTCTACAATTTGACCCGTGTAAGTGATGGTAATTTTCAAACCATTTTTGGTCAGGAATAAAATTTCAAACGCTGTTACGATCTTGACCAGACCAACAAAGAGAAAACATTATCGAATTTAGGATTGCACATCCAAGAACCAAAACATTTTTCTCTAATTAATTTCTCTCCACTGGTGATTTTTGAAGAAAAATGGCCTAGTCAAGATCGTAACAACAATTGAAATTTCATTCCTGGCAAAAAAATTTATGAAAATATCCATCACATACACAGGTGGAACCGTAGAAAAATGAGTTAAATTTGGGTTTTATTTTCATTCATACTATTTAAAGGGGACCAAATTTTGTTCTGTAGTTTTCTGGGTTTCTAAACTACCACAATCTGAAAAAATAAGAATTAATATTGGAATCTATACAAGTGTAGAAGGGCAGATTTTTAATCTACCCCGAAAAGCTGCAGCGTCTATTGAAAAACAGTTCCCTCTGGATAGAACGAGTCCAATTTATCAGCAACTTCTTGTTTAACTTGAATTTGCCTATCAAAAAATAATAAGAGGTAACATATATGAAAATACTTAACGTTAACGTTTCAGAAACTAAATCCGCTTCCGTTCTCAAAACTTATAAGCAAATTCCTGTTCAAATACAAATATCTCTTGTTGACAATCTGTCTAATTGACATTTGTCAAATATTTCAAATCTAACATTTTGTCCTTCAGAAGGTGCACCATTCGCGATCCATATCAAACGAACTCGTAGATATGCATTCTTCACCAGACAGCATGATGAAATTAAATTAAAATAAAAAGTGAAGCAAAAATCGGCACTTGTATAGATTCCAATATTAATTCTTATTTTTCCAGATTGTGGTAGGTTAGAAACCCAGAAAACTACCACAAAATAATGACGTTCAAACAATGATCAAATTTTGTCTTCAATATTTTTTCCATGATATACTCATTCAGAATACCATGAAACGAGACAAAAGAATTCGATTCAAAATATGTTTTCAATTGATGCAAGACAATCCGAACACGCCAAATGAGTTTGTTTTGAGTTGAAAATGAGGACCGTTGAATATGATTGGTTTCCTACATTCTTCTGAACGTAACTTCTGATTCGCTCGGAATATGGTGATGGTCCAAAAGCCAAGTACAAGTTTCGTCAACCATTTCCTCTCAGGCGATAACGGGCTTGGAAAAAGTGAGCTAACCTACTACTTTGTTCGCGGGAAGCCATCGGCGCTGGCGACGGGTTCCGACTTTTTGTGGGAAGAATACGAACATATCCAGCATCATGTTAGCGGGAAGTTTACGACTTTTTCCAGGTGCGGGCGAGAATTACTGAAATGCTTCAGAGTTGTATCAAGAAGACTCCTGAATGTCAGCTGTGGTTCCGTGGGTGGGTTTAGCAGCGGCTGCCTCCCATGCACGTAGATAAAATAAAGTTTTCAGTAATTTCCTCCCGATCGAAGATTTGTCAAATTATAATAGTTCGAATGCTATTCCCAATAAATAAAAATGTTAGCTGAATTTATGTCGGTGGGAATATTTTCAGCTGATGCAGAAAGGGGCGTAACGCAGGGACAAGGCAGGAGCATATTTTGCCTTCAAATACAGCAGCTGACGAGTTTCTCCTCGGCATACTGCCAGCTAATTTTCTTTATTACTAATAATGCCATATCAATTATCAGTTCAGGAATTTTCATCCCGAGAGGAAATAAAGTATCTGAAGCTATTCGACATCATACTCCGTGCCCCGTGCAGTAACTGAAAGAAATAATTTTATTGTTCGGTTTCAATTGAATCAGTATTCTTCTTTCATTCTCCTAGAGCGCCTAGAAGAAAGAGCCTTGCGAGGGCAAGAATGGTTGATGCTGTTGAGAGCATATAACCGACCATTGTCAAAAATCAGTGCATGTTCGATAACATGAGATGCACTGAGAATCTCAAGTCGATTAGCATACAAGGCTGGGTCAAAAATGTTAAATTCTTTCAAGAATGAAGTCCCTTCATTCCAAAAAATACAGCAATATGTCTTTTTTTGATGACCTTGGTTAGTTACCCATATAAAATAAATAGTTCATAACTGTATGTCATTTTCTAGAAAAGTACTTCCGCATGAAATATTTTTCACTATTCGAATACAATGCTTATGCATAACAGCCATAAACACGTCAATCTTGCATAACTTTTGGCAAATTGGGACAAACTGAAAACTTACTTAGTTGTAATTTTTTGGAAAACTGCAACTTATTTTTTTTTGCAATGATGTTCAACAAAGTTCTGAGATTTTGCAATCTTTTTTAAAAGGCAAATATTTTACTCATAATAGTAAAAATACTGCATACAGTTCGTATTGAGAAAACTTCAATTTGCCTTGTCCAAGACAATGTTCGAGGGGTTGAAGAAATATATTATATATTCATGCAGAAAACATGAAGTTAGCGGTTACCTGAATAAATATAAGCTGGAGTAAATTTTTTAGAGTTAATCTTAAATTTGGGGAAAGTTATGCCATAATTTGATCATAACTTCTTCGAAAACAAAAAATAAATAAAATTGAGTTGTATTTTCCGAAATGAAAATAATTAGGTCAAAACGAATCTAATATTTTGACTTGAAGCCATTCCTAAGCACATCTAATATGGTTATCAAACATTTGGCAGGATTTAAATCTCAATTGTGCAACTAATAGAATATATTTCTATTTGTTGCACATTCAATGGACCACACTGAATGAAGAAATTAATGGAATGAGAAATATTAGAAGAAGAAGAAGAATTCGAAGTTTTTTTACTATTATTATATTTGATTAATTCAAGATACTGACCTGTAAAGTTGTCATTGTCACAAGCTATTTAAAAGTATCTACTACAGAAGCAAAACTGAATTGAAAATTGGTAAAAGACCCCGAATCATCAAGAAACGTTCCAGAAAGAAAATTCCATACAATTCATCAAAAATAGAGCCGATTTGTAAGAATATTCAAAGACTGATCCAATTTTGACAATTAATGAAGATGTCATTCATAAAAAACGACATTTCATTTTCATTTGAATAGTCCAGTGAAATTGGCACGAATCAATTAAACATGCCTAAACACAAAGGTAAATGTTCTATATTAGATAATTCCGTTGATAGTTTCCAATCTGAATCGCAATTCATCAAAGTTGATTATGAAAAACGCGAAGAAAATGAAATGGATACTATCAACAAACTCAAAGAAGAAAATCGACACCTGTGGAAGTTAATTGAGGAGAAAGAACTTCTATTGATGGAAAAAGAGAGAAATATTCGTCAACTACAAAAAGAAAATGAAAAACTACAGTACAATTATGATCTGATCACTACTAATATAGTAGAAAAAGACAGTATTATGGAAAGTTTGGACAAAATAAATAAAAAAATTGAAAATACTGAACAGAAACACATATTGAATAATGCTCCAACATATTCACAAATCTTGACAAGCCCAATCACAAAGAAGCCAAAAATTCATCCTGATTCAATCGTCATTAAACCAAAATTAAGTCAAGATTCGTCTAAAACCAAAAAAGATCTCAGCATCAATATTGATATTGGTCGTCTTAATGTCAGTATTGCATCAGTTAAGCAAACCAAACAAGGGGGTTTAGAAATTCATTGTAAGGAAAAAGAACATTACAGGAAGCTGAAAGAAGAAATCGAACTCAAACTACAAAATAATTATATGATAGAAACTGGAAGAAAACGAAACCCAAAAATAAAAATCGTAGAGCTATCGCTTGAAGAACCAATCCTTAAAGAAGACTTGGAAAAAATTATTAGAAATCAGAACTCATTCATTGGCGAAAATGATTTCATAAAAATTACTTATGTCAAACATATTTCCCATAAAAATAAGTACACTGTTTATGCAGAAGTTAACGGGAATCTTTTCAGAACTATTTTTGAGAAAAACCAAGGCAAATTATTCATTAACTGGCAAAATCTGAAAGTGTATGAAAACAACCAATTATCACAATGTAACAAATGTTATAGATTCAACCATTCTTCAAAAAATTGTAGAAATTCGTTTATATGCCCTCGATGTGGAGGTGGCCATGAAGAGAATAGTTGTCCTGAATCCAACCTAAAATGCAGGAATTGTGAATTTTCAAACCTGAAAAAAATAGCAAATTCACATGGTGAAGTTCAAAAGGACATAAAAAATTTGGTTGGGTTAGGTTATTTTTCTAATATTGCATATTGGGCATAAGGGCTCCAAGCCCCCCAATCTTTAATGTATTTATGGTGTTAGGGATGTCCCAAATTCCCCTAATATCAAATTAATCATAATTGTCACTACCAAATTTTCTATGTCCTTTTGAACTTCACCATGTGAATTTGCTATTTTTTTCATCTCCATGTAAGTAAATTTTATACTGCATTTATCAACTAATATTATATTACTCTTCCTTTATTGTAGAATTCAATGTAAATTCAGCTGATGATGAACCTATGTAGGTTCGAAACATGTACTGAATCACCGTACTGAACATCTTTCAAATATTAAATTGTGGAGACGACTTTGGGTTTTTCTGCATCGTAAAAATATAAATATATTCAATAATATATTATAAATATGAAAAATTGCCACTTGAGTCACATTCGAGTTAGCGTTTGTCCTCGCAAAAAGTAGACGGTTTGTCCAAAGCCCCAAAGGAGGCAATTTTGGCCCCAGAAACCTGCGGAATTCCATCAATTGCATATCAAATACTACACGAAGCTCCATTTTTTAATGTTTACCAATCTGAACGTTGAGAAATCATGTATATATTGCATGGAAATCATAATTTTTAAATTTCATACTAACAGGAAACAGGATTGTTGAGGAAAATGAAATGAAAAGTGAGAATTTAGACAAGTGAAAATGACCACGGAACCACGAAAATACGGAATCTTGAAATTGTGCCCGTTTTCGACCAATTTCTCAAAGTGCTTACCATAGTACCCCTTTTGGCACAATTGTGCCTTAAAAAACAACACTGACTATACTGTATACTATAAGTTATATTACACACAAACAGCACATACACAGTAGATTGAAACAGATGGTGAGTTTGAGAAGGGAAACCGAGTTATTATGGACGTCTCATTCACTCTGAAGCGCATGCATAGTACTCTCGCCCTCATACTTCTGGCTGGATAATTTTTGTCTTAGGGGATGTTTGGTCACTCTAATTTGTCTTAATGATTGAATATAACTTTCAAATAAATACTTCAATAACATATTAAAAAATCAGACATGTAAAAATAAGTAAAGTTCATTTATTTTTTGAGTAGCTTAAAAGCGTCTGATGAAAGCTCTGGTCCATCAAAAGTGTCTGACACTTATGATATTACTTTGAAATAATATTCTACATGACATATATAAAAATCAGCCATGTGAATTTAAGTTAAATAACTCTTATTTTTAGTTACCTTTCTCACCTGGTACCTGCCCAGGTGTCACTCGGCAAGTTCCACAAAGCGCGTAGGTATTCAAGGCACACGAGACGCTACTGAAAACTTCAGGTTTCATCCGTGTGAAAATAAGTTATGTCTGATTGCTCTGGGATCTTGGACTATTAAGAAACAAACTAACAGACGTTGAGTTATATATGAAGAAAGAAGAATATGAAATCCTCACATTAACAGAAACTTGGTTATATCCTGATGAAAGTATGTTTATCCTAAATCCAAATTATTCTGCAATACATGAATGCAGAAAACAAGGTCGTGGTGGTGGTGTATCTATTTTCATTAAAGAAGATCTAGACTACAACATTCTTGAAAAAAGAACTGTGGATAACTGTAACTACATTATTACTGAAATACTCTCTTATGAACCAAAGCCTAAAATCGCTGTTATATATCGCCCTCCTAACGTAGATATACATATTTTCTTGAAAATTATAGATAATATCACTATGAAATATAAAAATCTCATCTTATTAGGCGACATGAACTTGAACCTTTTAGATAAAAACGATATTGTTGATGAATATCATAGTATCTTTGAAACGAATGGTTATAAAATTGTTAATGTAATTGATGAGCATCATTATACCAGACAAAATTATAATAACAAAAAAACAATTATTGATCATGTGGTTACAAATTTCCAATTAAAAAATTTGAAATATCACATTGAGTTGGTAGATCATCATTTCACAGATCACAAAATAATGAACTTGAAAACTGAAAAAATAATAAAAAATAAACTAAAAATGACCAATAAAATAATAACTATTTTAGACATAAAAAAATTCCGCGAACAGATTTCTCAAAAACTTGACTCATTCACAAACATTCCAACATTTGAAGAACTTGGAAATTGCATTAACGAAACAAAAAAAGAATGTAGTTACACTAAAAGATTCAGAACTCGAGAAAACAATAATTGGATAACAGATGCACTGTTAAAAAAAATAAAATTTCGAGACAAAATTTACAAAAAACTGAAAAAAACCCAAATGATGTTGAATTGAAATATTTTTTTAAAACACTCAAAAATGAAATAAATAGTCTTTGCAAAAAATTGAAAAAAGATCATTGCAATGCCCAATTCGTTCAAGCTGGAACAAATCCTAACAAAATTTGGAATGCAATTAATTATAATATCAAAGGTAAAAGAACCGAACAAACTATAAATCAGATCGAAAATAAAAATAATATATTATTAACAGATGAAAAAGATATATGCGACGAATTTAATAATTTTTTTTTTGAAATTGGAAATAACTTGTCAAAAAAATGAAAATAATCCAGAATAATTTCGATACATTCATCACAACTCCCAAATCATTATTTTTAAAACCTATATCAGAAGAAGACATTTACGATGTGATAATGTCTCTTAAATTAAATTCAGCGCCAGGTGAAGATCAGATTACAACAAAAAATTTGAAAGACATTGTAGATATAATAAGTTTGCCTCTATCTCTCGTTATAAACAAAAGCATTGAAGATGCAGTTTTTCCTGATTATCTGAAAAGAACTATTCTGAAACCGTTATACAAATCAGGTGAACGAAAATATGTTTCAAATTACCGTCCAATAGCTCTTTTGAATATATTTGCGAAAATATTTGAAAAAATTCTCAAAATTCAACTAACAAATTTCATCACTGACAATATTAAGATAGACAATTTTCAATATGCTTTCCAACCAGAAACGAACACCCAATCTATAATAACTGATCTCATGAATAAAATTTATGAAAGATTAGATGATAGTGATTATGTAGTAACAACCTTTTTAGATTTGAAAAAAGCCTTTGACACTGTGGACCATAATATTTTAATGGATATATTATATAGTTATGGTATAAGAGGTCATGCATTCAATCTATTCCAAAACTATTTTCAAAATCGCAAACAGTACGTACAAATCAACAAATATAAAAGTAAAGAGAAACTTTCTAAAATTGGCGTCCCTCAAGGCTCAGTTTTGGCTCCAATTCTTTTTTTAATTTATATTGACAATATTAAAAGACTCAATTTATACGGAATGCACTTTTCTTTTGCAGATGATATAACATTATTTCACTTTGGGAAAGATATCGACATTTTGGAAAATTCATTGAAACATGATATTGATATTATTGAAAAATGGACGTGCAACATTAACCTAACCGTCAATTCGGAAAAAACTGTTTTTATGATTTTTAAACAAAAAAACATGAAGAATATAAAATTGAACTTGAAGATAGATAATGAACTGATAGCCGAGGTTCCTTACCATAAATATTTAGGTTTATTAATTGACACAAAATTAAATTTTGAAAATCATATTGAAAAAATAAAGAAATCTATTGTTCCATTCCTGGGGGCCATTGAAAGAATTCACATTTTGAACAAAAACGTTCAGATTCTAATATATAATGCCTTTATTGTTTCTCATATCAGATACCTCATTACAGTTTGGTCTTCATGCTCTAAAAAACAAAAAAATATAATATATCGTTTAATGAACAAAGCAATAAAGGTTATATTCAGAAAACCGTGGGATACTCCTTCTGCAGATTTATATAAAGTAACAGATAATATGACTTTGGATCAACTAATTGATTACGAAAAATCTAAGTATATATATAAATTAACAAAAAATCTTCAGAAATGTAATATAAAACTGTCAAAAAATTATGATTTACATGGCCACGATACCAGAATATCAAATAACTTTCATTTAAATATGATTCATTCCAATAAGGGAAAAAATAACCCCATTTCATCAGCATTAATAACTTTCAATGAAAAACCAGAAAAAATAAAATCATCCAAATCCATTCATATTTTTTCAAAAGAACTAAAAAAATATTTGCTTGCATAATGATGTTCACCAAATTATCAAATGAATATTATACTCCAATTTATTATTTATAGTTCATAATTTTATGATGTTTTTTTTTTTGACTTCCTCATACCGGAACCCTGTTCTGTCTGGAAGCTGTATATTGAATAAATAAATAAATTATGATGAAGGAGATGAGAGTGACACGAGCCAAAACGAAAACGTGCTTGATTATTTCGAAAAATGAAATTTGACAATTTTGATTTATGAGTTAATTGATTTGTCACAATATTTGAGTTTTTGCCAAAGGAGCCTATATTTGAAAACAAAACTCTATAAAGAATATTGATTCAATAGAAATCCAACAATGAAATAATTTACTTCAGTTAGTTCATGGGGATGATGTCAAATAATTGCAGATACATCATTTCTTCCCAGTAAAAAATTCATGAGTTGCCTGCTGATATGGTACTACGAGTAATAAATAAAATCTGCTTGCAGCATGCTGACGAAAAACTCATCAGCTGGTAATAAATGCTGTCGCCCGTTCTCTACATCAGCTGGCAATCTTCACAGTGAAATACAATCAAATAAAATTTTAGCTGACGTTAATATGTATTTGAACTAGCATATAAACTATTATTTGACAAATTTTCAATCGGGAGGATATTACTATATTTTTTTTTGCGTGGGAAGCTGCTGCTGCTAAACTCACCCACGGAACCGCGGCTGACGTTCAAGAGAGTTCGTGGAACAACTCTGAAGCAATTCACAATCACACGAGGGAAACTTAGTCATGGAAATCTGTTTTTGGCTTCCGGTCTATAACACCCAATGTTTTTCAAAGTTATTTTTAGAAGGAATCCGAATATGTAAAGCAATATATGTTGTTCCATTTGAAAAAACATAACTTTGATGCACTACGCTTTTGATCAATACCCTTTACGTTGTTAAAAATTTATAAAGGCTATTAATACGTTAATATCTGGAACTTTTATACGGAACATTTTTCAATTTTTCACTATTTCGCATCAAAGTTCTAATGGAAGTGCGTTTATAACATATATATAAATGAACAACCTACAAATATATCTTCGGTAAGATGATAAACCTGAGAAATAGAGGATTCAAATTCGTTTGGAGGGAAAAACAAATTACCTTTTTGTTGTATGGTAAGGCATATGAATGCAGTTTGACAAAAATTCGACTCAATCACGTTTTAGAAAACTTGGTAAACTAGGAACTCAGGTATTTTTATGGAGAGAATGAATAAATGATTCATCAAACTTGGTAAAGTACTTAGTTACTTTACTACCTTCTTACATATCTAACAACAAAAGGCTATTCAATTGATATTCCCTTAGACAACATTCAACTTTCTCAAATCATTTGAATACACGTCAAACAAAACAAATATCTCCTATATCAAAACGTTTGCAAAACTGCAAAAAATATTTCGATATAAAGTAAGTTCCTCTGGCAGAAATTTTAAATTTTCCTATATGCATTTTTGTTCATGTCATAAGGAAATGATTCGACGATATAACCTTCAATTGTGGTTGATACACCAGAGTTGTTAGACTTTCAAGGAATGAATTGCCACAGGTATAGGCGAAAATTAAAAAGGTGCACACTTGGGTTTAAATTGGCAATAATTGATCTTTCTATCTTCTCAGCACTGAAAACTGACATGTGTCTGTATTATTCTTCGAGAAAGGCGTCCAGGAAACTGAATGATTTCACTTGTAAACACAGTAAAATTCCATATATTTCTCAGATAATTATTTTCTGAATTTGATTCAGACACTAGAAAATTTTAGCAAATTAATAAAAGTGTGAATGAAAGTACAAATTTTATAATAAATAATTTTGAACCTTCACATTCAGCATGTTTTCCAAGTGTCCTACAGTTGAAATAACAGTGGCAGTACCAAAATCCCAGTAAGAGTCATTTGCACTCATGAAGCTCCTGAGCTCAGCAGTAGGAGCTCAAATATAGGGTGAAGCTATAGCTTAAGCTGATAACATCAAGAATAGGTGGACCCCAAAACATGCGCTAAATCAAAAAATATAAACTTTGAAAATTTATGAATCGAGACTAGCTAGGAAACATATACACAAGTTTAAAATAAAAAATGTGGGAAAGCTAACATGGAAAAGTTATTCTATTCTGTATAAATTCAGGCAAGTTAGAGAAGAAATAGATGAAATGAAATACAAGGAATTATAGAAAGAAGTACCAGTGGATAAATCACTTCTATAGTTGAAGTGCAAAAAAAATATTCTTAAAGTGAATACAATTTAAGAACTGTTGCACGTCATCAATGACATGAAATTAACGCACTCGTACCAATCCATTGATGGAAATACATTAGAACGTTTATATTGGATTTCAAATTTGGCGCCTGTTATTCTTTGGCACATGGTTGGCAGCGATGTTGCCGCAATTTGTTTGAAGTTTTTTATTCACCAATTGACAATTGTCATTCAAAAGTCACTTATTTGTGTTCAGGTCTCTTTCATACTTCAAATTAGATAATTGTGATCGAAAACTTTGTATTTCGATGCATTTATAGAAATAACACTCTCAGGCTCTCCGTAAAAATGCCAAAAGAGTTAAAAACTATGGCTGACAAAAGTTGGTGACATCTTCAATTAAGATTTCCAAAGCTTCCCTTAACGGCTGTTAGTGAGCTAAATTGATTACAACATAGAAAAGTGTATGTATAGTTTACAGTCAGATATTCATTTTTATCGTGTTGCAGCAGATCTGACGTCGAGTATGTATACTGTCAGAACGATTTCTCACAAGATGAAAGATGAAGCTCACAAACAATTAGAATGCTTACAAATAGTGCAGTACTGATATAAGTATTATGTGTACTATGAAGGAACGCAGATACTATGTGCAGTTTATAAATATGAGAATATATCAATTATATAAAATAGTTTGGTAGTGGCTATTCAAAATATATGACTGAACCTAAGTATCTATTGGAAAACTAGGAAAGTACTTTCTCATGGATGAGCTTCCACATTTCAGTGACTGACACATACATATTAACAAAGAAGGTTTGTGAAAATTTCGATTTTCCTTCTTTCATATCGAACACATCACTTTTATTCATATCTAAAATTCCTTTTTCTATAACAATCTGGCTACAATGTACTTCACAATTCAACCACGCTCATCATGATGTGCAACAGGTTTTAAATTGTATCAGCTATAGACTATGTTCAGATGCAAGGAAAATAACTGTTCTGCAATATGAATCTCCGGGTCGTCTTGCTACGTCGAATTCTTCCTATGGCGAATTCTGCCTACGGCGAATGTCATCCCCTCCACTGACGTCATTGAAACACGAACGTTTCGGATGATGGTCCATACACCCCATTGTGAAAAGTTCGCCGTAGGAAGAATTCGACTTAGCAAGAATGCGCCGTAGGAAGAATTCGCCGTAGGAAGAATTCGCCGTAGGAAGAATTCGCCGTAGGAAGAATTCGACGTAGGAAGAACTCGACGTAGCAAGAATTAGACGTAGGAAGAATTCGACGTAGGAAGAATTCGACGTAGGAAGAATTCGACGTAGGAAGGATTCGACGTAGGAAGGATTCGACGTAGGAAGAATTCGACGTAGGAAGAATTCGACGTAGGAAGAATTCGACGTAGGAAGAATTCGACGAAGGAAGAGTTCGACATAGGAAGAATTCGACGTAGGAATGCGCACCCTGAATCTCTTATGAATATAGAGGCAATATTTGATAAAATAACTTGTAGAAATTTTTTCCTCAAAATAGATTTGAAACAAAATTGTTGGTTCGTTCCATTTCATGAAATTGTAAGGAATTTCAATTTCACAGGATTCAGTATAAAGGGGGTAATCCACCGTTTTGTATTGTACCACATGGTTTACAATCTACCTCTCCAGCATCATACACTATGTCTATGATAGGAAATAAGACAAATATTAGTGGTCAGCACAAGGCTCTGTCATCTGGGTGCTTTAGTGAGATTATGTGATGAGGAAAAATATAAAAAACAGATTCTTTAAATATTCCTTCATCATATCAAAAATATTTTAAGGTAATTCCTAGGAGAACACTCCTCAAAATAGAGAAGTAAAAACTCTTTTCATATATTTTATCAAGCCAATAACAAACACAACGGAACAAGTAATAAAATAAATCTTTCAGTTCTGTGCTATCTCGATAAACTAGGCACTGATTTCAATTAGATATCATACTGACCATTTGAGGAAGTTTTCTACCGCCACTCTTACTGCCTTTTTCTCAATTGATATCATCAGTACATCAATTTGTAAAATTGTCGAATTACCTGTTTGTATTCGATGGAGGAGCTGAAATGTTCAAATTGGGTGGTAATGACTTGGTGTTTATTTCCTGGAGGCTAACAACAGAGGAACTCCTCGTTAAAGCATCACTCAAATACTCGGCTTCTAGTTTATCATTCAATTCAACTTCTTCACTCCAATCCTAAAAAAACAGTTGTTTCAAGATAAGCCAAGAATAAATATACAACCACTATTATATATAAGTCCACACGTCTTTTTGGTCGACAAATGGAAAATGGAAATGTATCAACAGTTCAGAAAAACTGGTTCTTCATTGCACTAGTGCAAATAAAATATTCTATTGCTGTTCAATAGAGCTTTGGTTTTTACATGAACGTAAAAAATATGTTGCGAGCAACTATTTTTTCAGAAACATTACAGATACATTCTTTTTGTGGAAAAAACATCTTTCATAGAAGTTTTTGTATACTTTGTACATTGATTTGAAGAAGGGCAAAATAATTTCAACTCTTTTTCTATTTCATACCTTGTGTTTTATGATGTATGAAGTGAATAAAGTATAAGCAAATGCTGCTACTAGAATTTTCTGTAAGACAAACTCAAGATATGACAGGACCTATAGTTCAAACTCATGCTCAATTTCCCTATACTCAATGTCTGATATCACTCAAATGCGCATTCCAACAGTTTGTTTTCTTATCTTCCCCTAGCCTTCAGGGTAAAAGATACCATTCCTTGAAACAAAACATAAATTTGAAATTTAGTTGTGTTTGAACTTTGTTATGCCGATTCACACAAGGAAATTATTCCTCTATGTAATACTGATTCAAATGAGAAGTGGTTAGAACTAAGCATAACACGTTAAAAGGTGTAGACCTAGATGCTTCCGGTTCGCCCGCCCCCCTCCCCCTGAAAATGTTTATATGGGCGCTTTTGGTTGTAGTGATATAACCTTATTTCAGTCATTTGTTTCAATCATCAATTCTTCTGAAGACTAAGAAATCAATTTCGAAAGAAGAATTACGTTACCCAACATCAATATCACCGAATTAATGCGATTCATTACCGGAGTTTGAGGTTATCTTGTTACTCTATTTCTCTATGGTTTATACGTACTCCAATGGCCTATCGTTATTGTTCATTTAATTCAGAGATCATTTTTTCGTGAAATTAAACTCTGATGTCGGTTTCGACAAGAACAAAGCTGATTCCGAAAATTTGCCTCGCAGTAAAGAAGTAGACTTCAAACATTGCCGCATAGCCTTTGAGAATGTCTGCCGTAGGTGCAGACGAAACGTTAGGCCCATAAGCCTGCGGACCACCGCTCAGAAGTTTGGAATCACCTAACAATTCATTTTGTTTACTTTTTCGTCAATAAATCTCACTTTGCTAGGGGAGCAGGGGTGTAAATTTCAACCCTTCCAATTGAAAATGGAATTTCATTGAAAAATAATTCTAGCACAACCAAATTTTCAGAAATAACTAGTGAACATGTTCTGTTTACTTTTTCGTCAATAAATCTCACCTCGGTACTGGACCAGGGGTGTAAATGATACGAGCCCATGTGAAATGTTACAGAATGCTTCATTTCTAATATATTTATACAGAGTGTTCCATAATTTGAAAGACAAACTTATGAGTGAGAATATGGATTTTTAGTAAAGAGACGTGTTGGATCTACAGAACCTTGTAGTTGCAAAATAAAAAAAATCGTAATTGTATCTTCAAATGAAACCTCGCAGGTAGGGTTTTGGCTACATTGAGTTTCCCGCAGTATCCTGGTTTCGTAAATTAATTCTTTACTACAGTTCAGCGGTGTTCGCTGCTGTATCACGGTAAATAATGGACCTGAAGTATGTGAAATATTGTATTACATAATACAATGTTATTCTTTCTCATTGACAAAGCCATTTTGAATGTGTATGAATACAAATGGTAAAAAAAGTTACTTAAAAACCGAAGTTGAAGTTAATAATTAAAACATTCAACTAAGTTTACTGTACTACGATGAATGTTTTCACTATAGCTGGAATATAGAAAATAGTCCTTTCGGAAATTAATCCGTGTGCAAAATGCTGAACTGCTTGACATTTCGAAGCATAGTACAGCTTATCCAATCCATCTTGGCACAGAACTAATGACGTTTTTCCCCAGCAATCTCGGAGAAGTATATAAAGATGAAAAAACACCCATTATATGTGACTTGATTGGATCGATTATTTTATCAATCAATCTTTATTGACCCCAAGAAACTTGAATGTTTATAAAGAAGGGATCTTAAAACTAAGTCACTATTACAATTCATGCATTAAAAAGAAGATTTCGATTATGAATCAATCCAATGTCAAATGGAAAAAGAGAAGTCTGCAGCTTTGGATCTAATAACGAATATCCAACTTCGATTAGATAATGACCAGAAATGTGGACTTTTGTCACTGGATTTATGTAAAGCATTTGATTCTGTGAATCATTCAATTCTTTTAAAAATTATGTATAGCATTGGAATCAGAGGTAACGCTCATAAATGGTTTGAAAATTATTTATGCAATAGGAAACAGTTTGTGTATATAGGAGATAGAGTGAGCACGGAAAAAGAGATAATTTCTGGAGTACCACAAGGTTCAGTCATCGGACCAGTCCTTTTTCTTATATATATCAACTCCATATCTAGTCTGAATCTAAATGGTGAAATTAAATTATACGCAGATGATACTACTCTTGTATATTTTTCAAAAAGTATCGATGAAATTAAATCAAAAGTTGAAGATGACTTTAAAAAAATTTCAGTTTGGTTGGAGGCTCATAAATTAATGCTCAATTTTCATAAATGTTCATTCATGTTTATTGACAAAAGATTGATATTAACTGAGCAACTAACAAAAATAATGTTTGGAAATAATATAATAAATTATGTTAAATCTATCAATTTCTTGGGGTTAAGTATTGATCCAGTTCTCTCATGGACCACTCACATAACACAGTTGAGGAAACAAATTTCACCAATTATTGGAATTCTATATAGGATACGGAACCATGTACCCAGAAAATATCTTAGAATCATTTACTTTAGTTTAATATTTTCAAAATTGCAATATTTGATTTCCGTGTGGGGAACAGCAATCAATTCTCTGTTGAGACCTCTGAAAACACTACAAAACAGATCAATAAAATGTATTTTCAGGTTAGAGTATTCAGAACCCACTATAAATTTATACAAGTCGAGAAACCTATTGAATTTGGATTGCATTCATCAGTTAAAAATTTGCACGTTTATACATTTTGCCTCTACAAACAATAGACACTCTGTATTGAATTTTATTCAAAATTCTAGTATTCATGATCATAGGACAAGACAATCACAATATTTTGATAAAGTGAAAATAAAAAGTAACTTCGGCAAAAAATCAATTCTTCATAATGGAATACATACTTACAATAATTTACCAGAAAAGTTGAAAAATTCAAAAAATATGTTGAAATTTAAACGTGACTTGAAACAATATTTTATGAACAAATGAATAATTCTCAGTTTTTTTTTTTTTTTTTGTTATCTCAGTTGTAATTTCGATCTATCTGTTATTTATATCTGTATCTGTTCTTTTTTATATATTTTGTATTCTTATAATCACATCCCTTTATAAGCACATGTGTTTCTTGGGATTAAAATAAATAATAATAATAAGTGTTACTGGATCAAATACTTTTTCAAGTTTTTTTTGAAGCGTTTGTCGAAAAAATCTTCAGTTAATTTCTTTGGTAGTTTGTTATATATTAACACTACATTATATAAAATTGATTTCTTTCCGAAGTTTGTTTTGATTCTACTGATTGTACTCAGATTTTTGGACTGACTAGTTTCATATTTGTGAATTGTTTCAATTGTGTTGAAGGTTAGAGAAGAATGTTTATTTTTATTTTTTACGAAATGGATGAGAGATCAAATTTTCAATTTATATAAAGAGGTGATACTTGAAAGCTCATTTTTCACATATAAATCGGAAGTGGGATATCGAAAAGGTAATTTGAATATGTATTTGGATTGTTTTATTTTGCAGAGATTTTAGGGGATGTATGATCGAAGCGTTAGCATTTCCTCATACTGATATCAAGTATTGTAGTTTTGAATGAATAAAGCTGTAATATATTAATTTGAGATGTTTCAAACAAATATAGTATCGAATTTTGAATAAAATACCAATTAATGGTGATATTTTTTTTTAAATATTCAATATGATTTTTCCAAGAGAGTTGTACATCAATGTATAATCCTAAAAAATTTGTAACTCCCAAATATTCTATATTTTGTCCATTAACAATAATGTTATTCTTGCTATGATTTGGTTTTCTCTTCCCCAATAACACAAATGAGGATTTTCCAATATTTAAAGTTAACTTGTGACTATTCAACCATAACGAAATTTTCTTCAAATCGTCATTAATGTAACTGTGTTGAAATGTATTCCTTGTAGGTGTTTTTTTTAACATGGTCTGCACTACCAGTGTGCAATTGTAAAAGTAGCTGAGTTTGGGCCAGGATGGATTGGATAAGCTGTACTTTTCATCAGGTGCAACTATCTCCACCTTCAACAGTTTTTTCCGAATCAAAACCATGCGTCATCATAACACTCAAATCTCAATGCCACGTGATTTCGCGCCCCCATGCACGTTCTTTTGTTTATTCTAACCACCAAATAGTATCGGGAAGTTTAGATTCCAATTTTAGGATGTACCACTGTTTGAATTACTAATCGCTGAAGTACACTGGGCTTTCACCATTTTCGAAGCCCCTATTTTCAATTCTACCTATCATTTCTATAGTGATGGGAGTAGGGTAGCCTATTCAACAGGGAGACACTAGAAGTACACATCAGTCACCTGCCATATCTCTCGAACTAGTTTTTACGTGACTTAGAAACACCATAACAGAGCGAGTTTCGTGAGAGTCAGATGTTTAACTAATTTTTTTTTTTAGGTGTTGAGAGTAAAAGTCAAATTAGAGTAGGTAATAATTCTTTTTAGGAATTGGAGAATATTCATTTTCTATATATCACTTCTTCATCTTTTGTCATTATGAACCTACTGTGTAGAGGTAGTTGAGACTGGCCTGGTTTTGAAAATCATGTTCATTTCACTTAGATAATATATCAGTGGTGTTTGAAATTGGGAGGGACTAAACCTCTAGCATGTCACTGATTGAAATCACCTATCTGTGACTTTGTTCTAGTATGGCAAGTTTCAATAAAAAAATGTAGCTGAATAACTCCCTTCGTAACACTAACACGTTGTATATCCAACAGTCCATTTTTGAAGTACATGTTGTACCTCCTTAAAATAAAATTATCTCAACTAAGTATGCCTGTACTACAACAAAAGTTATTCGTTTTTCTACCTAGACAGTCAAAATGACAACAAAGTTACTATTCTCAAGTATGATTCATCATTTCAATGAAGTGTATTTTCTAAGATTTAAGAAAATGTGTGATTAGGAGACTAAGTGTTTTGTATGGCCATTGTGGTTCTTACTGGCAAACTCTCTAGGGTTATTTTCTGTTGCCTGTACACTTACACTATCTGATTCAAATAAAACAGTAAAAGCAAAATATTGATAAGTTGATGATGATAATGGTGAAGATAGATAATAATATTCAAAGTAACAATTTTAAGTTAGTGTGGCTAGTAAAACATAATCCAACTATAGGGTGATGCAGTATTGCAATATATTTCTTTTAAATACATATTCACATGAAAGGGAAGCCCTGTAATGTTTGTGAGCCTCAATAAAACCTCCCTCGGCAAGGAATTCCAAAGTTCAGCTGTTCTATTGAAAAAAGGTCCCTGAGCAAGAGAGGTCTCCAAGCTCACAACAAAGGGATGAGAATTCTGCACTCGTTAGGTCATCCTTGTTGATACTGCCAAGGGTGAAACGATTGACGACAATTCAGAAGAGAACCAAATATCTATAGAAGAGAGACAAGTCTCCGACCATTTAACGATGTTCCAACAAAGTGAGCAGGTCCGTGAGCGAAGAATCACCAACAAGACCGATTGCTCTTCTCTGAATAGAATCAAGAACGTTTTGGTGCCAAGCCCCAAACATGAGAACGATACTCCAAGACTGGCTGTATCTGTGTCTTGAAGATCATTAGAAGGTGACGAAAAGTGAAGTATTTCTTCGCACGAAATAGAAATTCAAGCTTCTGGGAAGCACCTTTAAGGTACGCGTCCATAGGTATGCATCGTACGTATCGTACGGATCGTATAAAACGGATCGATTTGTGGTAGGTGCGTCCACTGTATCCGTAGCGATCGGATTGCCGATGCGATGGTCGGTTTTTAAGTAACATTCGCATTTTCGTTGTGAGTGGACGATCGGAAACATTACAGTGTGTAATGTTTCCGATCGTCCACTCACAACGAACAACATGGAAAGTGATGAAGAGCTTGTCATTATTGCTTTGTTATTAGATGAAGAAGATGAAAAAGAAAGGAGAGGAAATAAGAGAAGACATAGAATGTGGACATAGAGTGTGGACATATTCAAAAAAAAGATCATAATTTGGAGAATATCATACACTGTTCACTGATTTGCTCAACGACAACGTAAAATTCTTCCAGTACTTTCGTATGTCTCATGCGTCCACTTATCGGCAATCCGCACCAGTCGGAAAAGTTGCCCCTTCAATCAAGTTCATCGGCATTACCGACGGACCGATACGTGCGATCCGTCCGCTGCCGGTCAGTGGACGCATATGTATAACTTACTATACTAATAATTCTAAAATCCGTTTCATACGATCCGTACGATACGTACGATGCGTACCTATGGACGCGTACCTTTAGTAATCATGGTTTTTCCACGAGAGATTATTACTGATCGTAATTCCAATATTTGTACATCCTTATTTGAAATCCCTGTCAAATTTTTATGTTTAGTTACTCATATCTTCATAATTTTCATATTATTTCATAAGATTAAACAAAAGAAGAGAGCTAATTATCATTGAGTCACTCACCAAAGTAGTACTAACACATTGATGTACAATAGTCAGTTCTTCAAATGATATGGGGGTCGTTTGTGTCTCCAAAATTTGCCTCTGTTCCTCTGAATCAATATTATTCTCAGCTTCGTCTGTGTCCCAATTCTCCTCCTTAGCAAGGTACATGGTAGTATCATTGTCTCTATTGGAGCTTCCCGTGTCCCGATCTTTTTTATAATCCCTATTATCTCTTCTTCGATCTCTAGTGTAGTTTCCTCTACCACGTCTGTTATCTCTACCAGAATGCCCATGGTGTCTATTATCCCTCTCCTGGTCTCTTCTGTTTGGCGTTTCTCTATTGAGTGTTTCCTTGGGAGTATCATCCCAATCATTTCTGTGGTTATCTCTATTGTGAAAGTTTCCTTCTCGACCATGATCGTACCTTCGATTGCCGTAATTTCTTCTATTATTCATATCTCGTTTATCTTGATTTCTATAGCCAGTCTGGAATATTTGATAATAATAATAGTCTTCATCAATCCCCAAAAACAAAGTTCATAAAAGGGATAAAAAATAATCGCACGCACATTAATTAAACATTATATGAGGAGAAAAGGAAGAAAAAATATAACATAAAGAGTACAGTCTGTGCCAGGGACTATTATATTGCCCACAGCAAATCCGAAGCCCACCTTAAAGTAGGTTATCTGATTATGATTAGTATGGAGATAGGAATTGCAACTAGAGGGCAAAAAATTAAATTCAGGTTTGAATTTTGTTCTTTTCTGAATCATTTTCATTTTCTGGAAGATTTTTATATAATATAACGCCAAAATTAAATATTGATTTCAGCCCACATTTTGAACGAAGATTCAACAATCGATTGTTAGGTGTGCCTCATATTGTGATCATTAATTGTATTTATTTCACAGAAGTTCTGAGTTGAATGTTTGGATTTTTCTCTGAGTCTATGAAGCAACAAATTTTCAATTAAAGAGTAGATTGAATATATAAGAGAGCATGCAGTTTATATAACTAAGTTGGTGCAAGTTGTGGTAAATTGATTATACACTCATTATTTCATGCTCTTATGAGCTGTTCTGCAAATTGATAACAAATATTGGAGATTTGAATCAATCAAACGGAAATGAATATATCTCAGATATTCTATGGGAATGAAGTGATTAATCCAAATAATAAGAAGTGTTGTGACTTTTTTCAATAGGCAAGATGTAACTTTACGTGTATTCAATTACATCTTGAGCGATGGAATGAATAACCAACCAAGTAATAGTATTACCATAGTAGTCATCGCTAGAAGACGTAAAACTTTTCACCATTTTTCGAAGTTTCCATTTGCTCATTCCAAATAAAAGAAAGAGCCAAAAAAAGGTCCTCTAATATCGATGCATTATGATGCTTCTTTATAGAGGCACTGCGTTCGTGCGATAAAATGTGTTTCAACAAGTTCTAGGTGGAAGTTCTTTCAATTTCGTTCATTTGAAAAGTTTCTCTGGACATATTAAAATCTGGTTATCATTTTTGTTTTCGGCAATCATATTTTTTTCTTGAAGATTTGCATTTCTACAACTCTGAAAATATCCGAAAGTAGGTTTGTTTGGGTTCCGACTGAGCAGGATTCCAGAGCAAGTAAAAGTAGTTGGGTAAAGTGTAAATGATTAAGAGAGCCATCTTTCAATACAACTGCAAACGCGTTTTATTCTATATAAAAAAGTGCATGAATCATCTGGCTGCCTTATTACCAGTTCTCCATTTAGGTCCCTCACAACTTTTATTGTCGGTATTTTTTTAAGCCTTTTTCAATTCAATATAGTTATTATACTGTTGATTTATTACTGTATACATTTTATTATCTGTATTGTTTTGTGAAATAGTGTTTGTTTGTACACCTTAAAGATAAATCAACATCTATTTATGTACAATGACTGTCCAACTTCTTTGAACTAGTTCATAATCATCAAGTGGGCGTTAGTATTTTTTGTGAGGGTAGTTTCATAGCACAACTTTACAGGATGGGTATGTATGATGTATGTATTATACGTTTAGGTATGGATCTTAATTGTATGGAACGAATATCAGAAAGTGACGAATTAATAATTATTTGGAATTTATATTCATTCCTAAACTAGTAGGAATGAAAAAAATTCCATTCGATAAAGTTAAAGGGCAAAATTTCAAATCACCTTATGAATATTTCAAACGTTGCTAACACTAATTTTTTGCTACAGTTTATTATTAAATAATATTTTTTCACCTACCTCTTTTGAAGGAATTTCATAATATCTGTCGGTCCTTTGGCCACTCCTATTAGAATTTTGGTAGTCATTACCAACATTGACAGGAGTATGAGGTCTACCTTCAGGTTTTCTGTTTGTGTTAAGGGGAGGTGTTGGTGGTCTTGAATCACAAGGACTTCCCACCCTGTCAGGGGTTGAGGAATTGTAAAGAGGACCTGGCGGCATTCCATGATCATAACCAAATCTTCCACGACCTCTCGATTTATTAGGCAGTGTATGGTATCCATAGTTATCAGCTTGCTGATTATGTGAACTGGAAGTGTTTTGTAGAGTGTAGTAATTGCAACCAGGCTGGTAGCTAGAGTTTTTAGGATGAGATTGAAAGGTGACGCTCGACCCATCCCAACTTTCTTCAGTAGACTGCATATTTTTCTCTGCGAGGTATTTCTTTCGTAGCCTTGGAGGCAAATTTTCAAAGTTAAGTGAAGGTTTTGAAAATCGTTTCTCTTGTTCAATACCAACAGTACTGTGCCTTCTGCCACTAGGAGGTTTTGACTGAATCTTCTCATAGTTATGAGCGCGAGAAGGTGGACCATTAGGTTCTACACTTCTAGTATCACGAGATCGGTGCCAATTATGAGTTTGGCCATCATTTGTGCCTGAAAGAAATAATATTTTTTGGAAATATTTCGAATTGAAAAATGAGTAATAGAACTGTAAGTCACACACTAACATATTATTATTATTATTACATAACATGAAATAATGGAAGAATTAAAAGTTATGATGGATCCTATCAAACAAATAAACTCATTTCAATCAACAAAGTCCTCAAAAGAGCCTGAATTTATTCTTTTTTCTCGTATTAGTTCACGTGTAAGTTATTGTTATGGTGAATCAAAAATAATGATGATGAATGTAGCATTTGAAACTTACTAATTTATTAATATATGCGGAGGCCAAGATTTCTATTACTTCAGGTACAAAAATCATTTCTAAACAGAGAAACCTCTGAGAAATACAAAGCAACAGCAAAATGGTTAGGTTAACTTCTGATAATGAAGGAAAAGCGCTCTTAATGTAACACTGCAGCGGAGAAATTATGCACAAGCGACAACTGTGAAGTATAATAGTTAGGTTATGTATTCCATCTATACAAATTTATTACCGGTTTGTTACTTACTAATATATTTTTGAATTTGAGTTCTATAAGCCAGTGAGAGCAAGCGATTATTCATCCCGAATATTATACAAGCTCTGCTCACGGTCTGTAACTTTTTCATCGCGCAACTTGAGGCAGGGCTGGTTCTTTTGGCAAACTGTGATAAGGGAGCTCTTTTTATATTCATGTCCGGAAAAATATCTTACCACCATCGAAAATATGAATTATCTTTCTGTACAAGAGTTCCTACTGAAACTTTCACCCTGAATATTATCAAATTGGATGTGTTGAAAATTTCCAAGAGGCGAAGAATTTTGTTTGCGTTTGAACGATATTCATCATTGATAAATAATTTTTGGAATAGAGCTTTACCTAATCGAAAATCTTGATATTTACTGATAAGAGGGCACTAAATTGATTTGTCCAGTCACATACGAACTCATCAGCACTTATTTAAAAAACATAAATCATCAGATAATAATAACGATTACCCAAAAAATATATTCATGCTTATAGCAGGAAAAATTGAAGTGATTTCACACAATAAGAGTTATAGAAGAATAAGAAATAAAAATGAGCAATGAAATCAGATTTTATGACACAAACGAAAATTATGATAAAAAATGTTCCTTCAATTATTTTTGAAATGAAATGTTTCATATCTTTTAAGAATTCAGTAGCCTTTTTATTTTTTCATTGTGATAAACAGATTAATAATGATAGGTGATTAATACACGGGACGCCACTGGACATAATGACATAATGATTTCAATATAGTTATTGCCATATCAGCCTTTTCATACCCCAAATACCACCGCCAAATTTCGGGAACATTGCCTGAAGGATTAAAAATGATGATATCGTGTATCTTGAAAACGAAGAATTACCGGCCCTATGTTTATATGAACTCTTTTTCTTAGAATTACTCGAAGAATCGCCCCTTTGAGTTTGGCCACTTACTTAAATAACACCCTGTATTTGTATCCGCCAAATATCGAATCTGAGTAATACAAGTTCCTAACTAATTTCTTTTTCTCCTCATCCAGAAAGAACATTACATAACCACAACAACAGTGCTCACTGACAGATAGAATCGTACAGGAAAGTGTGATAATTTTGTTAATATGAATTTTCATCAAGTATAGGCCAGTTCAATATATAAATTCGGCCTCAATTCAAATGTTGATTTGCTGGTCTTCAATGATGCTCACTGGACACAATCCATGTTTTTTTTTGTATTATTTTCTCTAGAGAGAGTTCATTACTAAATATCGGTCGCATGGCAAAAACTGTTTCGCCAAATCCCCCAAAATAACGAATACATATTTACAAAACCTAATCTTGAAAACAGCTGAACATGTAGTAATAAGGACGAAAAAACATTTTTTTATATTTGGAAACAATTTTTCCTTAGATAAAATTTTATGAATGAAAAGTAAAATCTTCCATTGTATGCTGAGAGAAGTTGTTTCATGCAAAACTTGCATGTCTGAGTGAATCCCAGAGAAAGAGATCACTTTATGACGATTAGAATTCCATAACAATGACTCATGTTATATATCTGTTGTAACAGAAAATATTTGGTATCAAGTGGTGATAATACGTTTTATTTGCTAATTTGATAAGAATATCGAAATGAGTAGGTAGTAGACGTTGCAGAAGGCTGGAATTGCATTCGATGTGTTTGCAATATATTTTATTATATTACATTATTGTCTCCATCCTTTCATGAAGAACATGTTGTAATCATATCTCATCGAAATGCAAACATTTCAATTTTTCAGGTGAAACTGTGATTTAGGAATGAAGCACTGCAATGGTTGAGATATTATGCGAAAAACTGTGTTGGTCAACTGAATCATTTACTTATGGTCGGTTTGTGTCCGAGCGAGCTACTCGGGTTCGACCGCCGGTCACAGCAGACATTTTTCTGGCGGGATTTAGGCAATAGGCGACTGTCGGTTGCCTAGATACCAATTTTGGTAGGTGAAGTCTGTAGATCGAATACATCAACTGATCGGGTAGCGCCGTACGTTTTTTTGGGGTTTCCCCATCGTTGAAATAGCAAATGCGCTACTGGAAAATCAGTAAGACGCATCAGAGTGCTAAGGCACTTAAAAACATTAGCCGTATCGGTGTTTATTGATAATGTTGTCATAGATTTTCATCAAGTAACGGCCAGTTTCATCAGTTATATACAAAAATATTCGGCCCGTCCAGTTTCATATGGTAGGATGAATTCATACCGTGGAAGTATCGAAAGAAAGAGTTATTGCAGAACTACGCACTTTGTACAACATATGTGTCACTCTCCAAAGTGGAAGGGGTCCTATCCTAATACTAGCGGATTATCGGTGAACGACGGCAAAAACAATTGACAGCGAGGCTGGTGGAAAGATCAGGATAGCAGGGAGCAGTGTTGTGATGACATTAGTCTTTGTCAAAGTCAGAGATATTTTTGTTTTTTGGGGTTCATCAAATATTTGAGAAAAAAACATAAATCTTCATAGTTTGCAATAGTCTTTTCTGTACTATATGGAAGGGCTTCAGGTGATTCAAGACGCTACGAGATGATTCACGACAATAGGTGAAAATGGGGCGTTCCCGCAGCGGAAATTTCCACGCGAACAGTGCAATGGACGGACCAACTTTGGTTAAACCTACTAAGAAGTTGAAGGTTAAAAGGTGAAGGAGAGCATTCAAGATAAGTGGCAGCTGATCAAGGATTATAGTAGACCTGAAATATATATATTTTTGGTCTTCTCTCCCATGGAGAAGAAAAAGAAAAAGATTTGAATTATTATATGTGTTTTTAGGTTAAATTAGTATATTTGCCCCGATACGTAGCTGCAATATTTCGAAATTGTCAAATATATATCTTTTTTTTCTTAATTCGGATATTAAAAAAAAATATACTAAAAATTGAATATACTACAAAAAACAGCAATATCTCGATAATACCCTGACAATAACTATGAATGTCATCACCACTCTGCTCCCAGCTATCCTGATCTCTCCACCAGACTTGCTGTCAATATTCTTTTTTATCGTTCACCGATGATCCGCTAGTTGTAGGATAGGACCGGTTCCGCTCTATAAGTTCACTTTGGGGTGTAACATAATGTTGCACAAAGTGCGTAGTTTTGCAATAACTCTTTCAGTTATTACCGAGATGTGAATTCATCCCACAATGTAATTTTTTTCCTTCGTGGAAGGACCTGTCCTTCACTGCCAGGTCTCCGCAAAGCACTTCAGCCTCTAGGGCTTATTACCTATACTTAATGACACCCATTCCAAAAACCTTGTCCTCTGTACAAGTTTGTGCGGGTTGATCGCTGGGTGTTTGTCATATCTGTATAGGTCCAGAATTGGTTTTTCATATATTTGTTGCCTTTTATCATTGAGAGCCTCGCAAAGTATGTGTCGAGCTGTCTCTGTCCCTTTATTACATTGTCACTGTACAGCCCTATCATATTCAGGTGTCTTTCGAGTTGACAGTGTCCAGTCAGCAGCCCTCATCACGCGACGGTCCTTTTATGAAAGTTCTCCAGTGAGCGCTACTAGGTAAATTTCCCCTGTAATATCTATGTTTTGTTCTCACCCAATTCCGTACCATTGTTTTTGGTACCCCCACTACTGGCTCAGGTCTAGTATATGGTGTTGATGATCCTTGTCTTGCAAGCTCATAACGGATTTTTCATTGCCAGTGATACCCGAGTGACCTGGGACCCATTGTAGAGTCAGTAAATTATAGCCTACCAGATGTTTCAGTTCCTCGCGGCATTCCCATACCAGTATAGATGTCACTCTGGGATTTTTCAGTGCCCTGAGTGGAGCTTGATATTGATCATTTCATTTCATTGGGACTACAGATTGATTTTTCCGCACACTGAAGTATAGCATACATTTCCTCTTGAAAAATAGATGTGTAATGTCCGAGCGGGTAACTGTACCCCAGGTTCCTCTCCGCATAATATACACCAGCCCCTGTTCCATATTCGGTCTTGGAGCCATCTGTAAACCAGGTGCTCCAGCCGGGCCTCTTCTCAGGGAGATTGTCTCTTTGTCACTCTTCATGATCTGTTATCATCACTGAGAAATTCGAGTTAAATGTGAATTTGGGTGCCATGTGGTGTGTATTTATGTTAAGTACATGTCCCAGGATGATCCTTGATGCATTAGCAATTCATTGATGATATAGCAGCCAAATGACAAAAACATCTACAGGGGTAAAGAAAATTATGAAAATTTTTGGATTCGATGGGTGGTGCGCCCTTATGCACCAGTGTAATCCAATAAAATTTTTGTAAGAGCATCCCTGGTGTATTTGCAATAAATAGATGATATAACAGCCAAGTGACAAGGACATATACAGGGGCAGAGAAAATTATGAAAATCGAACACAGAAATTCTCCGAATTGCTTGGTAGATATTCCTATCTGGCTGCCCCATTATGAAAATGTTCTTGTAACTGGGCTGCTATATCATCAATGAATTGCTTATACATCGGGAATGATTCTACAAACATTTCCACTGTTACATAAGGGTGCACCACTCCATCAATTCAAAAATTTTCTATAATTTTCTCTAGCCCTGTAGATGTTCTTGTCAATGGGCTGCTAAATCATCAAAGAATTTCTGATACATCTGAGATAATCCTATAAAAATTTTATATGATTCCACCCTTGCAGGGCGCACCACCCGTCAAATCCAAAAATTTTCATAATTTTCTCGACCCCTGAAGATGTTCTTGTAACTGGGCTGCTATATAATCAATGAATTGCTTATACCTACATGAGGATTGATTCTACAAACATTTCCACTGTTACATAAGGGCTCATCACCCCATCAACTCGAAAATTTTTCATAATTTTCTCTACCCCTGTTTATGTTCTTGCTAATGGGCTGCTAAATCATCGATGAATTGCTAATACATCAGGGATGATCCAACAAAAATTTCATCGGATTCCACCGTTGCTTGAGGGCACACCACCCATCGAATCCAAAGAAATTTATAATTTTCTCTACCCCTGTAGATTTTCCTGTCACTTGGGGGCTATATCATCGTTGAATTGCTAGTTTATAAGGAAAGATCCTACAAAAATTTCGTCTGATTTCACTGTTGCATTAGGGCGCACCACTGAGTCAGTTCGTAACTTTCAGTGTGACATTCATATTTTTTTCTACTCCTGTCAATGTTCCGTTGCTATTACCCAGAAATAATGCAATAAACATCGTGTGGTGTCGTGGTGGCATTCATATGCCTAAACTAAACAATAATCAAAGCTTGCAAAAGGGGGTCAACCTTAACCTCAAAAAACTTTCATCGAGCATTCATTCATTCATTCATTCACTTTATATTTCCCTTACTTCCTCTTGGAGGGGTGAAGATTGAGAACTGAAAAAAAAATATCATCCTTTTTCTGAGAGGGTTCACCAGAATTGCATCTTCAATGTCCATTTCTTCTCGCTCACATTCATCAAACAGAAATATAATCCCGAAAAACAAAATCTTTGAGGAAAAATTTGTTTATGATCATGTAATACGTCATAACCAGCACTTTAGGGACAAGTATGTTGGCTAACTCGTACTGGTTACTTGTTAATTGATAGTTGGTAATTTGGTTGCATAAATCATATACAGTAAAATAGGCAGTTCAGCTTATCATCAAAAATATTCACCTGCTACTTGTTAATTTCTCCTTAATAATCGAAACTACATGAATCTAGCTTTACTATTGGTTTCAAGATGATAGCATGACCATGACTTAAAACCTTCCAGGTCTCAAACACAAGTCTTCTAAACACCTAAACATGTTTCTTCAAATTGATTTACATTTCACTTACCTCTTTGATCATACTGTTTTGTTTTATTAGTAGGTGGAGACTGCTCTCTCCATTCACTCCTTTCCATTTTTTCTACGCTGCGTTTTTCAGCATGGGCCCTAGATTTACTAGTATTGATCATCTCATTAGAATCTCTGTCATTTCCATTTCCATTAGTGTGAACAAAATGATCAGAATTCGAATCCTGGGAAACACCTACTTCTCTAGCTTGAGCAACAGGTCGAGGAACATAAAGCATTTGTTCAGGTTTCTTGTATCGCTTTGTTGATTCAGCATTCAACGAAATGTCTTGTAATCGTGAAGCTGTATCAATGTCTACAGCTCTATCTCTAGGAGAACTACCTTCACTCCTGAATCTGGAAGTATCTTCGGGTTGGCGTTTTTTGAACTGATCTTGTGTGTTCAATATGATGTTGGTATCAGACTCAGAATCTTCAATATTATTGGATTTTCTCAAAGGTCCACTACCTGGTCTGTATATTTGTTGTTGTGGCTTTCCCCGTCTCATATTTTTCCTTCGCACAGTTATAAAATCTGCAAGATAAAAAAAAGACAGTTCGAAAGTGTTGAATAAGAGCCTTTGTTTATAAACATGCGTTGAAAGTTGAAAATTACGATTTGTAGGTTATGTCAGAGTAGACTTCTTAAAATACACTTAGCAGTTAAACATCTTCAATTTGATTGGATTGTTTGAAAATCAGTAAATAGACCTTAGTTTTGATTCTACAAAATACAACACCTACCAGAATTTTCCTCGGATTCTTCTAAACTCGCCATGACACCTTTTTGACTTTTTGGTAAAAATTATATTTTAGAATAACAACAGGTGAAAACAAACATCAATATGACACTAAATAATCTGAAACTCACCTAAAATTTCCTTATCTCAAAATTTTTAGTTATCTTAACCTTGAACATTTCATATTTTCAAATTATAACCTCTTTTCACTAAAGAAGAGTTTGAGCGGGAAATTTGAAATAATGAACAAGAAACAGAAAACATTTTTTGAGGAGAAAAGTGAAACCACTGAAAATCCTGCAAACTTTATGATCACAGAGACTTCCCAAATCCAAAGACATTCTACACCAGGACCATCTGCTAGTCGTTCACTTGTGCCATCAAGCCCGAGAGTCAGAAAAAATGATGAACTCATGCCAACAAATGTCGTTAAATCTAGTGTAGATTCTGACACTGAGAAACAAGTAATATTAACTCTCAAGAAAGTACAGAAGGATTTGACCACAGTGGAAGGAAAAGTCAATATAATTTCACAAATGTAAGCCTGAAGACTACTCGATTTTTTTTTGAATTGGTATTTTGTTGCAACTTATTCCAAGGTAGGTCTTTAAATAGGTAGGTATAGGTATAATAGATATATATCTAGGCTAGACCAGTCACTATTTTTTTCTACACCTGTACACATATAATACACTTATTATATAAGCCCATAATCCGTTTCATAATGACCGAGGATGCATATGTTCTTTTCTAGGAGTTCAGTGGCGGAAGCCTACATTCGAAATAAAATCAGAATTTTCAATAGAATATGAACTCTATTGTACAAGAGCGTAGAGCGGACATGCATTTTTTTTTTACTCCCATCCGTAAATATGCTCATTTCTTTTTAGGTTTACTGAACGGATTAGTAGGCGATTCCAGTCACCTGAATCGTTATAATTTCACATCCACATCACATTTCACATAAGGTTTTATATGAATTATAAAAAAATTATAAAAAAATTTCAGAACATTTTCAAAAATCAATGATTTTATCGAATTATCTTTAGAAGGAACAATTCGCAAAAATGGATTTTAACAATAGGTGTAATATCTCGATTTTTCCGTCATATTTAGGTACCTATAACCGAGGGTAGGTATATAAAATTTCATCTTCGAATTCCAGCTTCCTTTTCGAATTGTAAAACTTCGTTACTGTCAATTTCTCACGATTTTCTTTGTAATTAGGTATCAGTGTTTTCTCTAACAGATAAATTCACAAAAATGAGTGATGAATCTATTAACGGCACTCCACCCATATAATTAATCGAAATTATACAGTCCAAATGGCCTCGTTGGTTGAGGTATACGCCCTCTCTGATACAGACAGTAGTTGTTAGTTCGAGTCCCACCAAAACTGAAGTTTTTTTGTTACGTTTTTTCACGGATTGAAATATAAATTTTCAAGTGCTATTAATTTTTTGAATTTCCGGGGGATTACGTTGGTATAAGAATTGAATATTTAATTTAATGGAGTTTCTTTCCTTTGTGTTTTTATACATATCGAGATTATCAATATGATACTTGAAAGATATTTCTGTATTCACCTGGTCGAAGAAAAATAAACCGTATAACTCGAATAGATATTGGCCGCATCGCCCTCGGACGTTTGAGCTTTTACCTACGGCATCGTGGTCAAACTTGGCCCTCGTGCGATATAGCCACCATATCCACTCTTGTTGGACAAACTACTATTTTTCTACTCCCACCCGTGAATGTGCTCATTTTTTTATAGTTTTTCTAAACTAATGAGTTGGCGATTCCATGATTTCATATCGACAACAGGTAGAGGATATAAACTCCACCAATCACAGAGAACAAAATACTTGATAACCAGGGACAACCTTGTAGTAACGTCACAATTCTGATCTGTCTACCTAATTTTAAAACATCTCCAAGAAAACATTTTCATAAATCAATGATTATAGGGAATTATAATCTTTACGGTTGAATCGTCACAAGTGATGTTGTTTTTTGTAGAATTGAAGAATTAATATATTCTCTTAACGAAAATTGTGTTATCCAAATATTTGGTTGAAGCGTACGCCCTCTGAGTCAGTCCACTATACATTCGTCGGTTCGAGTCACACTGAAATAGATTTTTTTTGGACTTTTTTTTCAACTATTGAAATAATATAACTTTTCAGATACTAAGTATTGATTTTTGGAATTTCCAGAGGATGCGTGGATAAATATGAATATAAATATGGAACTTAAATTAATTATTCATATGATACTCGAAGGAGAGTTCTGGAAGTATTTACCTGGTCGAAAACAAAGTTGACTGTATAACTCGAATGGATAATGGTTGCATCGCCATCGAGTTAAAACTCGAAATAAAGAAAAAAAATGTTACATGCCCGCTCTACGCTTTCGTCCTATTGAGACTAGCAATAATGAAATAAATGTAAATATTCCTTCTACTTCTACTTACTGGAATAAACTTTTCGAACTGCACCGTTAGGCTGGATTCAGACAGATCCGAAATTCGTCTGAATTTGAATTCAGATCAATTTGGACCAATCAGAAAGCTATCTGATCGTCGTACGGTCGGATTTCGGATCTGTCTGAATCCAGCCTTAGTGTTACGTTGTACTGGTTACCACAGTGACCACCCGAGTCACTGTGGTCTAACAGTCTGGTTAACCAGACAGGAAAACGGAACACGGCCTTGGTGGCCCCTGCGTAGTAACCAGTACAACGGAACGGATAATGGAAACTATTTGGAAACGGAGCTCAGCCTAATCGTTGCCTCGGGTTTCCCAGCCTCAGCTCTTCAGGCAGTGTTGCCACAGCTCAATTGTCACTATTAGCGCCTCGAGCGAGAATAGGGGACTTCGGCCCGAGTTACCAACCTGAAATATTTGTACCTATGTCTACCATCAGGGGAAAAAAACTTTGCAGTAAACAGTATTTCAATTAGTTCGTTTTGATGATCACTAACTGAAAAATTTTACTCATTTTTTCAAAACCAGTTTTCCAGAAAAATATCAATTTCTCTTGAAACTGGTATCTGATTGGTTATAAAGCACGTAGACTCAAGTACTCTGGTTGGTTAGCGCATGTGCTCTCAGATTATGCCCGGGTTCTTTTGTTACTGTTTAGTTCGGCATGCCGTGATTTTCAAAGTCAGCTTTAGGTGAAATGGATATTTTTCTAGAAATATTGGTTTTCGAGAAGGAAGTAGAATTTCTTAATCAGAGATCGAAACGAACCCATTCAAACACAATTTACAATTTACTGCAAAATTCCATTTTCCTGATAATATACATTTTCATATTTCATGTTGGTAACTTGGACCGAAGTCCTCTATTAGCCGAACCCGATTTAAATTATCCACATTTGATCCACCTACAATTTTATGACAGTTTGATCCGTAATCACAAATAATATTTGTATTATTGGATTGTGAATTGGATACAATTTAACATTCTTTGAGGAACGAAAGATTGACTGGCTAATCTTGTATCAGCTGTTGGTGTCAGAGAAAATGCAGTGAATTTTTTTCCATTACAAATGTTCATGACAACACAAAATATATTTCAACATGAGGGATAGCATAATCTGTAATAACAATTAGTGATCCACTAATAATTCGATGCTGAACCTTATTAGGGCACATTTAAACATATCTGTCTTTGTTCCAGTCCTATTATATCTCAGTTTCGATAAGTTGATCGTTCATATTCCCATAAGACTTTCATTTATACGACTGATTCAGTTTTAAATTTTGACTCATTCCTTAATGTGACAGAGTTCCCAAATTTCAAAAAAACTCCAACTAATGCTGGATTCAGACAGATCCGAAATCCGATCGTACGACGATCTGATAGCTTTCTGATTGTTCTAAATTCAAATTCAGACCAATTTAGACCAATCAGAAAGCTATCTGATCGTCGTACGATCGGATTTCGGATCTGTCTGAATCCAGCATTAGTTGGAGTTTTTTTGAAATTTGGGAACTCTGTCACATTAAGGAATGAGTCAAAATTTAAAACTGAATCAGTCGTATAAATGAAAGTCTTATGGGAATATGAACGATCAACTTATCGAAACTGAGATATAATAGGACTGGAACAAAGACAGATATGTTTAAATGTGCCCTAATAAGGTTCAGCATCGAATTATTAGTGAATCACTAATTGTTATTACAGATTATGCTATCCCTCATGTTAAAATATATTTTGTGTTGTCATGAACATTTGTAATGGAAAAAAATTCACTGCATTTTCTCTGACACCAACAGCTGATACAAAATTAGCCAGTCAATCTTTCGTTCCTCAAAGAATGTTAAATTGTATCCAATTCACAATCCAATAATACAAATATTATTTGTGATTACGGATCAAACTGTCATAAAATTGTAGGTGGATCAAATGTGGATAATTTAAATCGGGTTCGGCTAATAGAGGACTTCGGTCCAAGTTACCAACATGAAATATGAAAATGTATATTATCAGGAAAATGGAATTTTGCAGTAAATTGTAAATTGTGTTTGAATGGGTTCGTTTCGATCTCTGATTAAGAAATTCTACTTCCTTCTCGAAAACCAATATTTCTAGAAAAATATCCATTTCACCTAAAGCTGACTTTGAAAATCACGGCATGCCGAACTAAACAGTAACAAAAGAACCCGGGCATAATCTGAGAGCACATGCGCTAACCAACCAGAGTACTTGAGTCTACGTGCTTTATAACCAATCAGATACCAGTTTCAAGAGAAATTGATATTTTTCTGGAAAACTGGTTTTGAAAAAATGAGTAAAATTTTTCAGTTAGTGATCATCAAAACGAACTAATTGAAATACTGTTTACTGCAAAGTTTTTTTCCCCTGATGGTAGACATAGGTACAAATATTTCAGGTTGGTAACTCGGGCCGAAGTCCCCTATTCTCGCTCGAGGCGCTAATAGTGACAATTGAGCTGTGGCAACACTGCCTGAAGAGCTGAGGCTGGGAAACCCGAGGCAACGATTAGGCTGAGCTCCGTTTCCAAATAGTTTCCATTATCCGTTCCGTTGTACTGGTTACTACGCAGGGGCCACCAAGGCCGTGTTCCGTTTTCCTGTCTGGTTAACCAGACTGTTAGACCACAGTGACTCGGGTGGTCACTGTGGTAACCAGTACAACGTAACACTAAGGCTGGATTCAGACAGATCCGAAATCCGACCGTACGACGATCAGATAGCTTTCTGATTGGTCTAAATTGATCTGAATTCAAATTCAGACGAATTTCGGATCTGTCTGAATCCAGCCTAACGGTGCAGTTCGAAAAGTTTATTCCAGTAAGTAGAAGTAGAAGGAATATTTACATTTATTTCATTATTGCTAGTCTCAATAGGACGAAAGCGTAGAGCGGGCATGTAACATTTTTTTTCTTTATTTCGAGTTTTAACTCGATGGCGATGCAACCATTATCCATTCGAGTTATACAGTCAACTTTGTTTTCGACCAGGTAAATACTTCCAGAACTCTCCTTCGAGTATCATATGAATAATTAATTTAAGTTCCATATTTATATTCATATTTATCCACGCATCCTCTGGAAATTCCAAAAATCAATACTTAGTATCTGAAAAGTTATATTATTTCAATAGTTGAAAAAAAAGTCCAAAAAAAATCTATTTCAGTGTGACTCGAACCGACGAATGTATAGTGGACTGACTCAGAGGGCGTACGCTTCAACCAAATATTTGGATAACACAATTTTCGTTAAGAGAATATATTAATTCTTCAATTCTACAAAAAACAACATCACTTGTGACGATTCAACCGTAAAGATTATAATTCCCTATAATCATTGATTTATGAAAATGTTTTCTTGGAGATGTTTTAAAATTAGGTAGACAGATCAGAATTGTGACGTTACTACAAGGTTGTCCCTGGTTATCAAGTATTTTGTTCTCTGTGATTGGTGGAGTTTATATCCTCCACCTGTTGTCGATATGAAATCATGGAATCGCCAACTCATTAGTTTAGAAAAACTATAAAAAAATGAGCACATTCACGGGTGGGAGTAGAAAAATAGTAGTTTGTCCAACAAGAGTGGATATGGTGGCTATATCGCACGAGGGCCAAGTTTGACCACGATGCCGTAGGTAAAAGCTCAAACGTCCGAGGGCGATGCGGCCAATATCTATTCGAGTTATACGGTTTATTTTTCTTCGACCAGGTGAATACAGAAATATCTTTCAAGTATCATATTGATAATCTCGATATGTATGAAAACACAAAGGAAAGAAACTCCATTAAATTAAATATTCAATTCTTATACCAACGTAATCCCCCGGAAATTCAAAAAATTAATAGCACTTGAAAATTTATATTTCAATCCGTGAAAAAACGTAACAAAAAAACTTCAGTTTTGGTGGGACTCGAACTAACAACTACTGTCTGTATCAGAGAGGGCGTATACCTCAACCAACGAGGCCATTTGGACTGTATAATTTCGATTAATTATATGGGTGGAGTGCCGTTAATAGATTCATCACTCATTTTTGTGAATTTATCTGTTAGAGAAAACACTGATACCTAATTACAAAGAAAATCGTGAGAAATTGACAGTAACGAAGTTTTACAATTCGAAAAGGAAGCTGGAATTCGAAGATGAAATTTTATATACCTACCCTCGGTTATAGGTACCTAAATATGACGGAAAAATCGAGATATTACACCTATTGTTAAAATCCATTTTTGCGAATTGTTCCTTCTAAAGATAATTCGATAAAATCATTGATTTTTGAAAATGTTCTGAAATTTTTTTATAATTTTTTTATAATTCATATAAAACCTTATGTGAAATGTGATGTGGATGTGAAATTATAACGATTCAGGTGACTGGAATCGCCTACTAATCCGTTCAGTAAACCTAAAAAGAAATGAGCATATTTACGGATGGGAGTAAAAAAAAATTGCATGTCCGCTCTACGCTCTTGTACAATAGAGTTCATATTCTATTGAAAATTCTGATTTTATTTCGAATGTAGGCTTCCGCCACTGAACTCCTAGAAAAGAACATATGCATCCTCGGTCATTATGAAACGGATTATGGGCTTATATAATAAGTGTATTATCTGATAGCTTTCTGATTGTTCTAAATTTAAATTCAGACCAATTTAGACCAATCAGAAAGCTATCTGATCGTCGTACGATCGGATTTCGGATCTGTCTGAATCCGGCCTGATAAGCACCACTTTGTCAACTATTACTATATTTAGATGTAGGATTTTGACGTTGTTTGAAAATCCCCAAACGTAAAATTTTGTGATCGATTATTACAATTTTTAGTGTTTTTTCACTATTAATGTGAATGTTAACCATCAATTGTGCTTGATAAACATTAGTAATTATGATAATCATATCTCGAAATTTCAAAATAATATAGCGCCATTTTGGTCAAGACTTCAACAAATAAGCACCACTTTGACATTGCTTGAAACTATTCACCAGAGGGCGTATCGCTTATCTTGAAATCTCAATTGACTATACATCATTTTTGGTTGTGCACTTATTTAGGATTCAATGGTTGGCATCACTGAAATTTAAGGATAGATGTCGCCATCCTAAATTTCTACAATTCTGACAATTTAAAATTTTTTGTTAGGAGATATTTGTGTTACTTATATATACATTATTATTACTTCATAAATTACATTTATATCCATCTTATCAAAAAATTAGTGGCAAAGTGAATCATTGAAAATATATATACCCTGAAAATCTTGTAAGGTTTATTTATGATATACCTATCACAATCCAACAGCCACTTTGGTGCCTGCAATTTTTTAATCATTTTAGGTATTTTTTGAGCGTGGGATCCAAAATAACTGTCAGATTTGGTATATCAGATATAGTTTTTGCGATAGCCGTAATATTGTCGCTTCTTTGAATAAACTAATTATCTTATTTTTCAGATTTTATAATATTTCTTTTTTATTATTTACTCTTACTACGGTACTATCATTTGAAAAAAAAATATATAAGTAAAGTAATTATGTTTATAACATATAGACATAAAAAAGCAGGGATATATATAAATAACATTCAGCACTTATCACTTAAGAATTTTCTTTTATACAACTTTCTAGCATGCCGGTCACCAGAACAATCTCGCTGAAGACTCCAACAGTAGTCGGCCATAATGTTGCAATCCCATTTTCTTGATAACGCCACGACTTGCCATAGTTTCAATATCCTGATGAAATCTTTCTCCCTCTGTTCTTCACTTGAATCACCTAGGTTTTCTGGAAACCGATCTAAGTGGTGGTGGAGGTAGTGAATTTTTATGCTCATCTTACAACCAAGAGTTGGAAATCATATTTTTCACAAATGGTATGTAATTTTCTGCTTTATTATTTCCAAGAAATTTTTCACAACTAATGTAATGAACATCAAGTATTGGATTCAATCTCGTTCATTGATGCTGTATACATTGTGGATTTTCAATAAGCTACCTTATCTGTGGTTCATCATATATTCCGGCTTTCAGTTTTTGTGTGCTAATTCCAGGAAACTTACGCGACAAGTAATTGAAACAAAGTTCATCTTGATCTGAAGCAAAAAATTTAAATAAAGTTGGTTGTATCTTGTACTGTTTTGTGAACCCATTGTCAGTGAGAATCGTATAGGAAACTGTGATACATTTTGAATGGCGGATTTTACTATATTCATTTTCACCAAATACAAGTTAGGTACCTAAAAATTTTACATAAAAGATATGTTTTCATATCATACACAAAATTGACAAAATGCTCACTTGCAACTCAACCCTCCATAAAAACTTCATCCTCTCTCTTTTGTGATTATCACCAGATCGTCCGCATATCCCAGGCAATGAAAACTATAGTTTCGACTGGGATTGCCCATAGCAATGATTGTTATAATATCTCTGTTTGTGGACACCCCCTATTCTTATCTTACCTGTCTGGTAGTCTCTCTCAGATTGGTGAATAACATCCTCCTTTCTAGGCTAGCTTTCATCCATCGACACAGAACGTATAGTACTCCTCTTTTCTTCCTGACCGATAGAAGACAGACAGAAGGCAGTATGGTCTTCGAAATAATAATTTTTGGGCCCCTTAGACCCCTCCATGGAGGCCATCAGAAAAATTTTAAATTCGACAAAAATGACAGAAAACCGCGAGGTGTCCCGGGTGATATACACTGTAAAAATTAGTAACGTTCATTTCATTATCAGAGGTGGCACTTGGCGAGAGCCATTATTTTTTTATAAAAATTGCCTGTAACTTTTCTGCCATTAATTTCCACGAAAAACCTCACCGAACAAAAAATGATTCAATTTAATTTTTCATACGAAACACTCATATTCACTCGAGTGATTCGAAAAGGATGAGCTATCATACAAATTGAAATATTTTCAATTAGATATTTTTCACATTCAAAATAGCCAATAACTGTTTTTCATCACTTTTCACAGAGAACTGAGATTCACACGAGAGCGTGCCGTTTGTTACTGATATTTTTTCCCCTTTATCCTTCTGAAAGTGGAAATTTGTATAATTTTTTTCTCATGATCTATTTAAAAAAATAACATGTATGGAAAATAGTATGGTCTTCAAAATAAAAAATTTTCAGGCCCTCAGGCCCCCGGCATTCAAAAATTTTTCAAAATTTTCAATTCGAAAAAAATGGCAGAAAATCCTGATGTCCCGGGTGATATTATATCATAATTTTAACGAGGCTGATATACACTAGAAACTATAACAATTAATAACGCCCATTCCATTATTAGTGGTGTCACTTGGCCTGTAACTTTTATGCCAATAATCTAACGGAAAATTTCGGGGACCAAAAAAAAGTTTAAATTTCAATTTTCAATAGGATATACTCGCATTCAATCGACTTATTCTGAAAAGCTGAGCTATTACCTAGGTTGAAGAATTTTCATTCAGAGATTAGAATAACTGATTTTTTATCAATCTTAGCTTATATGCACCCACGAAAGCGTCAATCTTTGTTTCTCCTTCTTCCTCTTTTCCTTTCTGATTTTTCACGTTTCATTTCTTTTTTCTCGAAATCTATGATTTTGAAAAAAAAATAATATGCATGGAAAATGAGATGGACTTCGAAATAAAAGCCAAAATTTCATCATTTTTCAAACTTGTATAAAAAACTGGAGTCAGAAGTATATCATTTGTTTTTTTACATAGTTCACATCGAATGGAATATTTTCTGTTTTCATGTCTTTCATAACTCCATATTGAAAAAGAATAAAAATCACGCTCTCAATACTTCCGCTTCACAAAAATAATTATGTTCCTTAATATTCATATTTTTCAATTCCATAATGAAAGATGGAAGAGTTCTATATAAATCATATCAAATTGATGAATGATAACTATTCAAAGCTGAACAGAACAAACATGGACCTCACTGTTGACGAAGTTAATGAAACGCGAATTGGGATTCAAATTCTCTATTTTCAACTAGTCAATACATCAGTAAAAACAATACGCTCTAAGATTTTTTATACAGCGCATCTCTTTACAATGAACGGCATATCTATGAATTCTCCTTTTTTAAATGAAGGAATAAATGAATTATTTTCATGAATATCAATCTATGGGATATTTTATATTTTAGTTTTTCCTCAACGGTTATTTTCTAGAATATTGTACATCTAATTCATTAGATTCACAAAAATATAATTTATTTTTTTCTGTCTCATAGTGAGATCAATACTGGTGTTTTGTAACATTTCGATGGATCTGCGATTTCTTGTTATTGTAGAACAATCATTTTTTTGCAATACGTAGAATCGAACTCGCGGTTATCTACAACTTTGCCAAACTACCATTTCGAATTCAAATCATGTTAAAACATTACATTTTCATTTAGTGGAATTGAATTCAAATCTTTTGCTTGTTAATTATAATGTATTTTTGCTTATTTTGATAAGCTTCAATTTCTCTATTATATCCATCAAAATCTATTTGTTTTGGTTTCAAATGATCACTTTACGCAGGTGAAAGATCTCACAAGTTAGGTGACATGAGAAGTTGCGCTGCTGAAAACTCACTTTCTAGAAGACTATTACGATACATCGGTAAAACTCAATCCAAGTCTCTATTGTTTTTATAGCTTTGAATAACATTTTTTGACAACAGTAGAGTGATTATTCCGTTTTATCTTTACAATCACAACAATGTCATTTCAAATGCAAATAATGATATTGACGAAAGTTAGGTAAATAGATCTCAAGATGAAGCCAGAACTGGAATACAGACATAATTGGAAAGTGTGCTGAAAAGTTATATAAGGCCTTCTACTAGGGCTTCGGAGAGAAACTCAATATGGTTTTGGTAGTAGAAAGTTACTTAATCGTTGATTCATCATCAAAGTCATATATAACTCAAATATAAACCACAGACCATCGAAAACGACATTGGTAGATTGATTATTATTCCGTTTTATCTTTATTCTTCTTCTAATTGAAATCACATCAACGCCATATCGAATGCAAATAATCATTTTGACGAATGTTTAGGCAAATAGACCTCATGATGAAGTCAGAAACTGAAATACAGACATTGTGGAAAGTGTGGTGAAAGGAACTCGAAGGCCTTCTACTCGTGCTTCGGAAAGCAACCCAATATGAATATGGTAGTAGAATGGGTCTTTATTATTGTTGCATCATCATAGTCATATCAGACTCATATATAAAAGGTAGACCATCGAAATCGACAACGGTAGATGAATAATTCCATTTTATCTTTACTCTTATCCTTATTGGAATCACGACGAAGCCATGTCAAATGCAAATAATTATATTTGACGAAAAAGCAGCCAAATAGAATTCAATATGAATCCAGAACTTAAATAAAAAGACATATATTCGAAGTTTGGAGGAAAAAAATTTACACATTCTATCTGAGCATTGGAAAGGAACTCAAAGAAGAGTTGAAGTAGAAAGTCACCTGCAACAACATTTCATATTCAAAGTCACTCATTTATGAACCACATACCATAGAAAACGACAACAGTAAATTGATTATTCCGTTTCATCTTTAATATATAATTCCAATTGAAATCACAACGAAGCCTTTTCAAATGCAAATAATGATATCAATAGGGAAGCTCTTTATGAAGACTTAATCGAACTAAATCTTGATGAAATTTTTTATTTGGATGATATTGACAAAAAACTCGAAGTTTTCAACTCTCTCATTTTAGGCTTATTTGATCAGCATCATTATTAACGCTCGAATAACAAAAAATACGCTCCGTGGCCAACAGAGAACCTTAAAGAAATTATACGTCTTGAAAAAAGGCATTAACGAAGTTCAAAAAAAAATAGGGATATGGCTAGCTGGGTCGCATAGAAAGAACTCCGAAACTACAGTAATTTTGCTGTACAAAGAGAAAAAAAAATACTCTCAAAGAATTACTAATACGTGTGGTAATAACTCAAAGTCAATTTGGAATACTTTAAAAAAATTCAACATTAAATCAAACAGTAATCTGGAAATGCCCAATGAATTGTGTGATGTTGAGGCTATCAATAATTATTTCGCACTTTCTTCGAAAACCGCGAATAAACCTGATAGAAATACCCTTCTTTTTTATGGTAATAATCTGAATACAAAAAGTGGAACTTTTTTTCTCCTAACTGTGGATTCCGAGGTCGTTAAAGAGCATCTTCATAGCATCAAATCAAATTCAAAGGGTGCGGATGGATTGAACCTGAAAATGATATTACTCTGTTGTCCGTTCATAATCACTCATCTCACTCACTTAGCGAATTTTTGCATCGAAACGTCAATTTTTCCGAAGGGATGGAAAGTAGCACATGTGTTGCCTTTGCCTAAAATCAAAACTCCATCTGAAGTAAATGATTTACGACTCATCAGAATCCTGCCTGTGTTATCAAAATTACTTGAAAAAATAATGAATTCTCAAATTAGACAATATCTTGAAGAGCACAGTATAATTCCACACAATCAATCAGGTTTTCGGCCAAAACACAGCTGCACATCAGCATTAGTGGAAGTAACTGATGACATCCCATACAGCACCCGATATCCTATGGACGTCCAATTCATGTCCAGTTCATGTCGGAATAGCCTTGGACCAATTTTGGATATCCAAAGTATTCCCATTGAAAAATATCCATACAATGTACAAAATGGATATCCTTTCGGATATCCACGATGGATATCCGTGAAGGATATCTTATGGACATCCATTTCGTACATTTATTGTATAAATAATTAATATGTTTCTTCCGCAGTGGCACCCTACGAATTGGCAACGTGATTGGGCCATTTACATGGACATTCCAGCAAGAAAGTTGATATTATATTTAACTTTTAAATAATATTTGAATATAGCGTCACCTCAGAAGACGTGACGCGCGACGCGAAAAAATGCAAAAGCGCTGCATTGTGAACTCACCTTGACTCGGTTTCCTGACGTGCAACCGTCTATGGCGTCTGTCAAATGTCGTAATTTTGAGAGTCGTTGAGTGTTGGGTCGGTTTGAAAAAATTATGTTGAACTGAGTTGAAGCGTTGTGGTGTGCATTGTGCAATAATTGTGTTTATAAAGAAACGAAAAATAGTGGTGTGTTAGTTAATAATTGTAAACTGTGATCATTAACATTTACCGTGAACGTGAACTTTTGGAAGGAAGCAAGTGAATTGTCGAGTACTATATTGATATGTTATTCAAATTGAGAACTATTTAAATTCATCAATAACTTTTCTGTTGAGAACTCTTGGCAAACTATTTTTCAAATTTAAACTATATCAAGTATTTTGTTTGAAAAGTAATGAAAAAGAAATAAAAAATTCTTATTAACGACATAAGTTTTTTAATCGTTCGTCTACCACTCTACAGTTTATCTTAGCTTGTCTAAATTTTTTAAATACAGCGAAACCAATCTAACAGAACATTTTAAATTGCACATACGGTCACGTTGAGTGCCTTATCACAGGATATATTACTGACTATAATCCGTTGTCCAAGAAGTATGCAGCACTTTTTCACGTCTCAAGCTAGGTTGGTTTCTCTGTAACGAATTGCACAAATAATTATGTAGAAATATGAACGATATCTTATGGACGTTCATGATGGATATCTCATGGATGTCCATGAAGGATGTTTTATGGACGTACAGGTTGGTGGCCTAAGAATGTCCAATGGACGTCCATTGAATATTCTTTGGATAAAAACTGTACGTCCATCGGATGTCCAAAATATCCTCAATAGATATCCATTAGATATCCACTGGATGTCCATGTGTTGTGTGGGATATTAACAGATATTGACAACAAATACTTTGTGGCACTTGTTTTATTGGACTACTCCAAAGCATTTGATCGCATAAATCATCAGTTGCTTCTAGCTATACTACACTACAATGGATTTTCTAATACTGCGTGTGCTATGATGAAGAGTTATTTGGGTGATCGTATTCAAATGGTCAAATATAAGGGAAAGCTTTCAACACGTATTGAAATTCAAGCTGGGGTACCGCCAGGCTCTATATTGGGCCCCTTACTTTTCACACTATATACCTCGAATCTATCTTAATTTTTGATCAAATGTAAATCACACTATTATGCTGAAGATACTCAAATTTATTGCACCATCAGGAATTCAAATTATGTAAAAGACCTCCAAAGTTTTGAAACAGATTCAAATTCCACAAGGGCATCATCCAATAACCACTGTCTGACCGTAAATGCATCAAAATCTAAGCTCATGATATTTGGCAATGGTGCTAGTAGAAATCAGCTGAAATCAGAAAACTTTGGGAATTTTAAATACAAAGTGAAAAAGTTTATTTTTGATGGAGATCTAATTCATTGATAACGAGTTAATTCCGCAAGCAATCTATCAGTCGAATATTTGATATGCGTCTGCTTCTGAATCAGTCCTTTCCTTCTCTACCGCCACCATATTATTATTGTTAATTCATTTTTTTTTGATCATATATATGTAACTATGACACTGTATAAAGTGCGTATTATTTTTATTATAGAAAATGTAGAACTACTTCTCTTCGGGCTTGAAGGCCGTCGTTCTTTGGAATTTCTTCCTGACGTTTCGCTAGCGCGAGTGGCCAGCTTCTTCAGAGGCTTATTTATCTCCGATGACTAAACAGTTCGATTTCTCAAGGCGTATTTATATTGATGCAGGTAGTCTGGAGTGTTAATTACTTCTGTCGGGTTCGGGGAATAATCATCATTATTAGTTGCCGCACTACCTGCTGTGATTTCATTAGTTATTCTTGATTTCTTCAGAATCGGATTCCAAATTCTGTTTAGAGTCAACGCTTCTTCCTTTCTGTTAAAATTGTCCGCATGTTTTTGGATCTCTATTGCCTCCCGTACCAGTCGGCTATGGTAACCCTGGTTAGAGTTTCCCAATTCTGTCAGTGACCCTCGGGATATATGGCAGATATGCATTCGCAACTACCTGAGAGTCCTCCCTGTTATGAACCGTGGGACTCTTCGGTTTCATGGCCCTGTTGATCTCAGATACACTGTACCCATTCGACCTCAAGGTCACTTGAAGATGTTCCAGTTCCTGCTCTAGATGTTCTGGTTCACAAATCCTTCGAGCACGTTCAGTTAGGGTAGATATGACTCCTCTCTTTTGACTGGGATGGTGGTTCGATAGTGCGTGCAGGTACCTATCCGTGTGCGTGGGTTTTCGGTATACTTTGTGGGTTAGTCTAGCGCCACATCGTTCAATCAGAACATCTAAGAAGGCTATCTGCTGGTTCTGTTCGGTTTCCATGGTGAATTTGATGCTGGGGTGTTGAGCGTTTAGGTGGTCCAGAAAAAGGTTCAGAGCGTCCCTTCCATGTTTCCAGACGACGAAGGTGTCATCCACGTAGCGTAGCCACAAGGTCGGCTTCAAATCAAAGGCGTCGATTGCCTTCTCTTCAAACCGTTCCATAAAGAAGTTGGCTATCACTGGGCTCAGTGGACTTCCCATCGCCACTCCATCCAATTGCTCATAGAAGTTTCCCCTCCATTGAAAGTAGCTTCCCGTAAGGCATGCTCTAAAAAGTCCGACAATATCACTTGGGAACAGGCAGGCTATCTCCCTCAGAGAGTCTTCCAGTGGGACGTTGGTCGGTGAGAACCCGGGTTCTCACCGAAGACGAAATGTCGGTATTAGCACGAGGCGGTAATTTCGCGGTCATCCCGCGGCAGATACCAAACGAAGAAATTATCGCCAATACGGAAGCGGCAATCAGGAACTTACCAGATGAGAAAGCGGAAGAAATCAGGATTGCGCTAGCGAAACGTCAGGAAGAAATTACAAAGAACGACGGCCTTCAAGCCCGAAGAGAAGTAGTTATACTAATAACCTCGGCCGCGAAAGCCTTAACCATTTTGTCGAGAAAATGTAGAACTGAAACACAGGCATGATTGGAAATTAGAATTAGAATTAGAATTTTAATCATCACTCGAAACTTTTACAATAGAATTGTACAAGCTTATCGGACTAGTCACATAGGAAACAAAGGGTCTAACCCAGTATACATGAGTATGAAAAAAGATCTAAAATACAACAATTCGAACAAACAGATTAAAAAATTTAAGTTGCTAAAAATTCGTCAACTGAATAAAATGCCTTATTTACAAGAAATTTAAAGAGAACCACTTTCAAGTGTCTATGATTGTCAATTTCTCCAAATATACTGAGAACTTTATTATAGCATATAATCCTCTGATATTCATGTGAACTTTGACCTATTGAAAGTCTAGAAAAAGGTTGTTTGAAATGATCCCTGTGTCGAGTGCCATACTGGTGGATGTCACTATTTCTTAACGTATTGCCGTTTTTCCTAAAATCGTCAACCAATAAAAAAATATATAAAGAGGGGAGTGTGAGGATTTCTAAGTCAATGAATAGTTGCTTGCAATGAGAGGTCTGGCGGGCACCGACCATACACCTTATTATTCTTTTTTGCATGACAAATGCTTTGTCAATATAAGAGGATGAGCCCCAAAATATTAGTCCATATGATAAAATAGATTGTACCAAACCATAATATGCCAGTTTTAAGACTGTTAAGGTAACCGTTGATTTCAGTTGTCTCACTAGAAAACAAGTAGTACTCAATTTACCCCTTATGTATTCAATGTGAGATTTCCAGCTCATTTTTTTATCAATTTTGAGCCCAAGCAATTTGAAGGAATCTGTTTCTTCAATTGACTTATGATTTATTTTAATAAGTAAGCTATAATCCTCTGTTATGTTTTTTGGTAGAAATGTCATATAAAATGTTTTGTTAGTATTTATTTTCAGTCCATTATTTACACAATACTCATGGAATTCTGAGGTGCTTTGATTGGCTTTTAAAGCAAGTGCATCGCTGGTGCTTTCATGTAAACCAAATGTTGTGTCATCTGCATAGTTGACTATTATGTCAGCTGATTTGCAGGAATATTGTAAATCATTTAGAAAAATTATAAAGAGTACTGGTCCCAAGATTGAGCCCTGGGGCACACCTACCATCACATTCCTTTCTTCAGATTTCACATCCTCTATTACCACAATTTGCTTTCTGTTAGTTAAATAAGATTTTATCCAATCATTTGTAACACCTCTAATGCCAATTCGATTCAGTTTTTCAATCAGTGTATGATGGTCAACAGTATCGAATGCACGGCTCAAGTCAAAAAATAGTGCTAAGGGGGGCTTTCTGTTATTCAAAACGTTATATATATATGATGTCAAAGTACCAATTGCTGTATTAGTTGACTTTGCCTTTCTGAAACCAAACTGACATGGATTTAATAAACCGAATGATTCGAGGTAAGCTAACATTCTGTTATTAAAACTTGTTTCTATAACCTTTGCTATTTGGCTCTGTAAGCATATATTTCTATAATTACAAATTTCATTTCTGGAACCTTTGTTTTTGAAAATTGGTAATGATTTAGAAACTTTCAATTCATTTGGATACTGTCCTTCTTTGAAGGATTCATTAATGACGTGTGACAGTGGTGAGCAAATAAGATGTGCCACAGAGCGCAATATCCCTCCAGGAATTTCATCTAATCCTGCAGCTGGTTTGTGTGAGGATTTTTTCAGTAATATTTCTATTTCATATGGAGTGGTAGGTGTAAGAAACATTGTTTTCGTTGAGTATGGCTCGAAAGTTAAGTTTTCATACATTGGTTTTGGACAATCAAAGTTTATGAAAAATTCATTGAAACCGTTTGCTATATTAAGAAGACCTGATAATTCTGTTCCATCAGTTTTAAGAAGTTTATCTGGGATTTCATGACCTTTTTTCCCTCTCATTTCACCAATTATTCTCCAACTCTCTTTATTGATATTTGAAGAGTTTAAAATTCTATTATTATTATGAGATTGTTTTGTTTCTTCTAGTAATTTTTTGTATAATAATTTGAGTTCCCTATACTTCCGATGTATTATTGCATTATTTGTAGTTTTCCTCAATTTAGACATTTGGCAGAGTGTTTCATGAAGTTCTTTAACCTCCGGAGAGTACCATTTTTTATGTTTATTACATACCTTAAATGTTCTCATTGGAAATGATTTGTCAAAATCAAGTGTGGTGAAAGGAACTCTAAGGCCTTCTAATCGCGCTTCGGAGAGAAACTCAATATGGATTTGGTAGTAGAAAGGGACTCAATCATTGATTGATCATCAAAGTCATATCAAACTCATATATAATCCACAGACCATCAAAAACGACAACGGTAATTGATTATTCTGTTTTATCTCTACTCCTATCCTAACTGGGATCACAACAAAGCCATATCAATTGCATATAATGATATTTGAAGAAAATTTAGTCAAATAGATGTAGAGAGGGAGCCAGAACTCAAATAGAGACATAAATGGAATGTGTGGTGAAAGAAACTCTAAGACCTTCTACTCGGGGTTCGGAAAGAAGCTCAATATGTAGTTGTAAAAAAGGACTTTATCATTGTTTCATCATCAAAATCATATGAAACTCTTATGTACACCACAGGACAGCCCACTGAACATTGAAAAACATTTTTTTCGGATCACATTGCAATATTATTTACTTTGTTAGAAAGATGTTTTGTATTTGAAATATCATTCTAATATATGAATGTAATGTTACACTGAGTATCAACGAAAAAATGTTTTCCCACTGTATTGCATGCAATATTATCATACAGGTGAGTATAACGTTTATGTGATATAACAGCTACTCATATATGTAATGGCCGAATATTCTGTCACAATTAGAGGTTAGGTTATACTCTTTCGCTTCCGTGGTTCTTTGTGCTGTGATCTTGCCACGTGCCGTTATTTGAGGTTTTGTTTTGCAGTAAGGTAATCAGTAATCATGAGGTACTAGTCAAATGTTTACTTTTTATTCAGATATGAAATGTAGACCTGATATAGGTTTGTAACTGGAAAAGTATCTGAATTTGCGCCAAGATGGATTGGATAAGCTGTATATCCCCACAGCGGGTAGTTTTGGAAAAAGTTTAGTTATTATAGGCTCTATTTTTTGTGTAGAACACGATTCCAAAGTAAAATTGTAGTGTTGTCCTTTCGTTCTGAAGTTATGGACATTGAAAATAGTTAGGAAAATAGTATCGAAACTAGAATCAGATGTAAAAAAGGGGCAAGGCCATGGAAAGCACGGGCCTATCGATTGTAGTTTCCATCGTAATATGTATAATGCATAGGTGGACCACATCCTCCGAAAGAAAGGAGAACTTTACGTTTCAACTTCAGATATGTGTTTTACGTTGAAAAATAAAACATGTGACACCTACTATATCTATTCTCATTAATAATTTTCAGATGCAGCTGAGCATTGTTTTCCATGCCTCTCCGGGAAAACGCTTCAGGAAACAGAGGAAACAGTGGCAGAGTTTTTCTAAGCAGAGAAAAGAACGGATTCGAGAATTCCTATATAATTCTTTTCGTTTTATTCGTTATTTCAATATACATTTTTTTCATGTTCTTTTATTTATATTCCAGAATATTCCATTATTGAAACTATGGCGTGATTCTACAAAAAAATAATCTTTATCACTGATAAATATAACTATTATGTGGAAAAAATATTATATTATGGTATCATAGACGTTGTTGGTAAGTGTTTCGATAATGTTATAGCACAACAATTATATAATATATAAATCATGGATCTGACACGTAGCAGCAATATATACCTTGCATCAATATAACATTTTTAATATTGTATCATTATTTACATCCTACCCGTTTTGCTATAACTTCTCTATATAACATACACGTTGAAGTGAAATATTACGATAATGTTACATATAATATTGTAATGTAACGGTTGCGTTGAGGTTATATCACAATGTTTAGTGGGAGACCAACGAAAACGACAACGGTAGATTGATTATTCTGTTTTATCTTATACTAATTGAACTCAACAAAGCCACATCGAATGTAAAAATTCACTGAGAAATAGATTTTGACCCTGCATACCGAATTTCAACCCAAAATTCGATGTCTGAATTTTCCTGTAATTTTCATATTCAAGTTAAATTTTCAATTAATGGTTCCGAATAAGAAGTTACAGAAATGGTAAATGGTCAAAATTCATTAATTAAATGTATTGAAGTAACTCAAATTGAAAAGTTATTATTTTATCATTTCTGAAGCTTCTTATTCGGAATCATTAATTGAAATCGAACTTCAATATGAAAATTACAAAAAAAATCAGATTTCGAATTATGGGTCAAATTTGGTGTGTTGGGTCAAAATCGATTTTTAAGCAATTTTTTCAAAAAACTTATTTCGAATCTCCAATGCGAAGCAAAATATCGAGAATTTGCCGTTTTCGCGAGATCGCAGTAGACTGGGTTCAAGGCTGTCACTCGGGCTAACTATTACGAAAAGTGCGACCTATGAAGGTCTACGTCTACACCAAGGATCAAATCTCTGCCTTTGAAAATGACTAAAATACAGGAGTGTCTTCATGTTAAGTGCGACACTCTGTATATTATAAATGAATGAAGCTAATAAGCATTAATTGGGTTATCAAAAAATGTTATGAAACTAGTCTGTACTAGAATGATAGTAGTAAATATTATTCATTATATTTTGATGCCAAACACTATCGACTTCGATTGAACTTTTCCAGCAAATAGGCCTTCTCAGCCAGTACGACTGTGACATGACATCGAAATCCCATCACAAGTTGCAACTTCAAAAATAACTGAGATGGCACATACTGTGAAAACACACTTTATACGATTTTAACTCCCTACTTTTTCAGAGATGGTCCAAGAGAAGCGTTATGTTGTAAATATAACGAGGAATTCGACTACTTAGCTGCTGGGTATGCAGATGGGATAATAAGAGTATTCCAAAGTGCAACTGGAGAGCATATATTCACCCTAACTGATTCAGATGTTAGAGATGTCAGAGCACCTTGCACCTCTATAAAACATCGACCTGTCTCCAAGATATATCCTATAACAAACTGTTTCACGGGAACATGTAAGTTTCATCATAACAGATGACAGTATATTTATTATTTGATTTGTAAATTCTCTGTAATTTCGTAATAATCATTTCAGCATCTGGGAACTTTGAACGATCTACACAATAATTCTTTTTATTTTTTGCATTCGTGTCACGGAATACGAATGCTAGTAACTGCAAAAAAGTTACTAATGAGGCAGGCGAGGGCTTTCTCAGAAAGAAGAGTAACACCCTTTTGCCTATTCCAAATTCCCCTGCGTGTTTTGTATAATCCGCCTACCGCTTATTGGATGGAATTCTTTTGGAAGGGTACTTACGAGCATCCGCAACCACTCAACCGAGACACTTCAACTCTGACGCAATTTGAAGATTTCTGCAGGAGTCTTCAACAGCCTGCCCACGCAATGCTGAATCAACCGATCACCGAGGATGAAATTCGGAGAGCTGTTGAGGGTTCGAAGAACTTCGCTGCTCTAGGCCCTGATGGTATGAATAACTGTTAGTGGATAAATGAAGTTATCGAATGGTTGATTCCGTTAGCAAAGCAAACCGTGCAAAACCCGAAGAACGGATATTTGTCGGACCCTAAGAATTATAGACCGACAGCAGGCTTGAATGCGTAACAAGATGTTCACGGGCATCTTCTATGAGTGAACTCTCCGTACAGTTGACTCATTGTTCGAACAGATCTATGAGCAAATAAAAGGGGCAGAGAGAGGTTCCAAAGGCGGCAAGTAAAATTTGCTGCCGACAGATGTATCACGCAGAACTCCATACAGTATAAGCGGAATCTTTCTACGGTGTGGTTCGACTATCCATTCGATAAAACATCACATGACATGTTTTTGTACTTGCTTGAACGCCTTGCGGTACTCGATCGATTAGTATGGTGTTTTTCAGAGAGATCCCTTAGCCATATTCTTTTCTGCATCTCACTATAATGCCATTGACCCGTGCGCTCAGGGGAACCCGAGGGACACCCAGACACCGAAGGCACAAGCTCACCCTTCTTTTTTATATGAATGACCTTGATAAAGTATGCCTCTGGAGAAAAAGACTCAGCTATCCCTTATGGTGGTGCAAGAGTTTATGAGTGCTGTCGGTATGAATTTCGGGAATGACAAGTGTGCACTGGTTCATCCCAAAAAAGGACGATACGAGAATTTCGCTAGGAATGCCCAACTCGTAGACGGAGGCATTCTACATCATCTGCCTGCGGGAGAGACATACATCTACTTGGATGTGGAACAACGCCGCACTCAAGAGGTAGAATCGTTTAAAATGCTCTCCTTGGCAAGTATGAGCAGGAACTACTTCAGAGCTGTTGGTCCAGATCAAAGTTTTTACCACCAACATACTTGCCATTCTTCCTCCTTTTGAGTAGCTTTATGGACTCAGGAAGAGTTGCGGCTACTTGACGTGGAAAGTTGGAAAACGATACACAAAAGCATGCATCCCAAATCATCCATTATACGTTATATCTTCTTCGCCAACAAGGGTGCCAGGGATTTTTGAGTTTGGAGTGTCTCCATAACTGAATGGTACTGGATGGCGCCTGTAAAGTCATCAGGAGTTCGGATCCCCTTCCTTATTGCCTGTTCCGATACAATGTAAATGCAGAAATTAGAGCATTTTTGATCAAGGCAGCAAGGCGCTCTGCTGATGAGCTCGGTAGTTTTTGACACCGAGGGGGTAAAACAACTCTCTTTAACCGAATTTGAGCCCGAACGGAGAAAAGCTCACGTCCCAGGTGCAAACACTGCTAAAATGCCGCATCTGCACATGAATAATCTCATGCACAGAGTCTCCTTGAAGAACATAGAGGGCCGTGGCTTGTCTGTTGAGGTGACATTTGCTTTTCTCAGGTCAGATGTGTTGGAGTCAGAGATTGAAGGGCTCATCATTGCTTGCAAAGACGGTGTCCTCAACACCCTTGTCCACTGGAGCCGTGTGATTGGTATAAAGGTCCCTGATAATCGTTGCAAGGCCTGCCGACAACGGCCGTAGACTTTGATGCGTTTGATGTCATCCTGTACAGTTTATGTGGTCCCGGTTCACATCCATCGCCATAAGGCGGCTTAACAGGTGCTCCATTACTTTCCTTTGAACTCTCTTATCAACAGATCTATTGAAATCATTGATGACCATAATAGACTATTATTCGTACCCCCAGAACTAGAGGACCAGCCGAGTTCGCTGGTCCTCGCTGGTATCGCAACCCAAACCACCGAAGGATCCGACTGAACGTCAGGAATCTTTCCTTCCTTTCATTCAGGGAGTCACTAATGAAGTAAACCGAATTCTGACAAAACAAGGCGCCAGGATAGTATTTACAGCAAACGATCAAATATCCTCTTTCCTGCGCTCACCCAAAGATATAATACCCAACGAATCACAAGGAATATATGAAATTCCTTTCTGTGGCTGCCCGAGAACACACAGAGGCCAGACGAGTATCGAACAGGTCATACGAAGACGAACTTGCAGTACGTAATTCGGACATGACCTCGACCATCATCAATCATCACCACAAAATGGACTTATTAGAATTGGGACTCAATATAAATTGAAAAATGTCTTGAATGCCTCAACGAACAAGACGACTCACAAATACTTTCCAATTCCTGGAAACCATCACTGTCCCTGTGAGAACCGAAACGTCGAAAAATTAACGATTCCAGACACGGTTCGACCGGAAGTTCAAGTAATCACATATTCGACGGCGAAAACACATCCGAGCACCTATCTATATGTATAGAATTATGGCTGTTAAGTGTTAAGTGAGATAGTAAGCCTGGGCTTGAGATTCATGTAATATAAGATTATTTTGTTGATTTTGCGATCTGAAATCACATGGGATTAGGATCCAAACTCAAACGAGACAGAATTTGTTACCATCTCTTACTGTATTGTCGGGAAGAAAAAACGGATTGTGTCCTTCCTTGAGGGTAAATAGTCCAGATACTCTTTGTGATAACCAGGATGAAATCAGTTGGTGAAAACGATAAATACAATCTTTATTAAACTACTCATTCACTCCAAAAACGACAGTTATTCATTAAAACCTATACTTACAATATAAACAGCCAATAACACTAAATTTATATGCTCGAGGGGAAAATGGCTTTACTGACTACATTCTTGAATGGTAATGGTTCGGACTTCCATTGTCTATATTTTAACTCTATTGAAACCTGTTGCTAGGAACGGAAAAATTAAAATACAAATCAAGTGAGAAAAAATCAAAATCTAATTTTTGGTCACTTGATTTGTATTTTTTCTCACTTGATTTGTATTTTAATCTTTCCGTTCCTAGCAACAGGTTTCAATAGAGTTAAAAATATAGTCAATGGAAGTCCGAACCATTACCATTCAGCAAGGAACCTTGTCAACCACTTTCAAGCAAACGACTACATTCTTGTTTATCTCTTAGTTTCTCGCGTTCGAAGTCTTATTTGTTAATCCCCCAATCAGAGTCACGACACTTCTCATATAAAACATCCGAAATGCTGGATGTGATGTTTTCCCAAACAATTGAAAATGCATTACCCATGGCAATGAATGTGTATATTTGTGTCAATGTTGGGACCTGATCAAGAGGAAGGTTTTTCATTAAGGCCTTTTATACGACAATATGACAGTTCCTATAGTAGTTTTAGCTTGTCAATTTCATCGCAATGATTGAAGATTTACTAACATTTGTCAATTGTCAGTAAATATTCGATTTTGATGAAAGAAATACTTATGAATGGTTGACGTAATCGAAAAACACATTGTGTGATTTCCACTTGACAGTTTAAAAAAACGCCCACACGAGCTAATGAATTCTGTTACGATTTCACTCTGGGATCGAAAATAAGTGACAATTGGCACCGCAAAATCAAATAACGTCATTCTTACAAACTCAACAAACCACTAAATCAGCTAATAAACAACTCAATGAATTAATCAAATAACCTGCGCACAGATAGCACAGAACGTTTTGAAAACGTCCATTACATGTCCATATATCGACAGTAGTTTCAAGTGTGTCCAGTTCACTTCTTCCTTGGGACGTCCTAAAATGTATGTCCGTAGAACGTCCATTATAGGTACTGGATTATATTCCATCTGGTAATAGTCCCCACTTATCTGGTAATAGTCTCAATCTCTGAATCACTGGAGGATGAAGAACCAGAGGTAAATAGAGCAGGATTTTCATTCACTTCTTATTTTTCTTCTCGAAAACTTGCAGCTTCATTACATTCAGCTGTTTGATCACATGATGAACCTGCAGATGACGGGAATATGTAGGGAACAGTTTTCGATTGCCGTTTAGCACGCATATATAATGTTTGTATAAGTTTGACCTACTAGAGACACTATGAATTGACAATGACAGCTACGCGTCACGCAACAATACAGAACCAACTGTTCGAAAGGACTTTTTTAAAACGCCCATAAGACGTATTTGTGCTAGCTGGGCGACGTTATTCTTCTTTCCGGCGTAGTTGTTCTAGCCGCAACTCCATGGGTGAACTTTTCTGATGTATCAGTATTTAATAACACCTGAATGCCACGATGCAATTTGTTGCTGCATTTTTTTGCAACAACCTGTCGTTACGAGAAGTGGCAGTTACTGCAGTTTCGAGAATTCTATTGCCAACTTGAAGATATAACACTGAATGAGGGACCGACGGTGTTGAACATGATATCGGGCTCGATGTAGGAATGATTTGAAAAGGTTCAATTGAGGGATTTGTTCGATCGAATAGTAATGGTTTCCAGGAATTGAAAAGCCTTTTTGAGTCATCTCAAACGTCATCATCTCTGGACGTTTTTCAATTTATATTGCTTCGCATGTTTCATTAGCCCAAGGAACAAGTAAAACATATGATGCAGCCAAACTGACAGGATTAACTGCCACGATTCAATTTTGCCAACCACCAAAAAATCCCAATGACGCATTCTTATCAAGAAGTCAGGGCTGCACCCAGAAATTGGCTCGAATGGTGTGGCAGGAATCAGGCACACGAGAATTTGGTTGAATTTTGTCGACTCCAGAGTTGAATTTCTGAAGAGAAAACAAATTAATCTGAGTAATTGATTTGGCTTGGGGGTTGGCTGATGCAAGGAGTAGGTATACCTAACTAAATGAATTCCATTGTTTTAGACGCAAATGGCTGTGTTAAGTGCTGGAGCTATCATTTCAATCAGTGTCTTTACACTATCAAAGAAAAACGTCAAACTTTTGGCATAACTTATCATCCTCGATTTCCCAAATTTGTGACTTATGGGGATGACTTGAGAGTTTATTTCTACGACGAAGAAAGTAAGACGCAGGAACGAGTATTGATGGCAAGGTGAGGTATTACTCGTACGTTTTCTGATTAAAAACTCTGCCATTTCATCTTTATTCATCTCGCACACGTTCTATTCCATCTGACTCACTTCTTGGAAAGAAAGTATAAAACTATGGTACACATAATCCCACTGCAGGATTGATAAATTAATAACAAGACCAGGAGATAATTTTTGGAACAAAAAAAACGGTAGGATTAAACCCAATGGAAAAGGAGGAGTATATAATAAAAATGTAAGGAAAGATAATTTACGGATGATCTGAGGTCAGGAAGTGTAAGGGTGTGAGTTTTTGAGGGTAAAAAATTGTTTGTCGCGATTTCCGCAAAACTACAAGTTCTATGGAAAAAAGTCAAATGGCAAAGTTGTAGGCAATGAAAATATCTACAACTTTTTCTTTTCACACTTTTTTCACAATACCTCGGAATTCATGTGAAAAATGGTGTTATATTTTTATCATTTACCAAAAAATTTTCATAAAATTTGGTGAAAACTTACCTCTTTATGTTCCAAATACGCTGTAAGTCATTTGATTCGAAATATTATTTTTTTCGCTTAATTTTCACTCAATATCAAAAAAGCACCCGAAGTTTCAATCGAAAATTCTCCCGTCAAAATATCAGCTCTTTTCAAAAAGTTGGTATGCTTTTTATTCGTTGGAATCTCTACTTCTTGATGGTGTAAAAAAATACATTACTATAGTAAATGTTCTCAGAAAATGCAAAAAACCTAAGAAAAACTCGAATTCGTTATTTTTTTTAATCATCATGTACAATTTCATCTGAAGGTTGAGTTTAGGTACTTATTCTGATTACGTTATTCATTATAATATTTTTGAATATAATTTTGTTATTGATGGCATTTGTTCATCGTTAGATTCGACAAACCTCTCCGAATCTAGTAGATCTCAGAAATATTCTTCATCTTCAATGTTATTTCCACTCTGCATTGGTTCTTCATCCACAATCTCATCTGAATCATCAACTTCCTCGTAGGTTTTTTCTTCCATATTGGAGCATCTTCACTTTAAACCATGTTTTCGGCAGCCAAATTTTAAACTAGTTTATACAGTTTCACAGCTGCAGCAGATAATGTTGAGCAATAATTTCGGAATTAATTCTTTTTCTGTAAATTTGGGCATAATTCACCTTGATGTTGCTTCCGGTCCCAATCTGTTGCTGTTAGTTCGTTACCCAACCAAGTTTGAAGCTGATAATATGCCCTGTAACAATTTTGTTCTGCTGCTTCCTCTGTGGGTGGGAATTTTGCCAATATGAAAGATGATTTAGTTTTCGCCAATTGAAATTTTTGAAATCTTGATTGAATCAGCGTTATTTTATCATTTTTACATTTATAAATAAATTTGATTAATTGTAATATTTTTTTTTTCGATATCTTCTTTACTTCACTTTACACGTCCAGATGTTGTATTTGAACCAGAAAAACAATGCAGAAATGCAATAAAATTTTTGAAGGATTCATATTTGGAACTGTAAGACGTGAAAAATAGATCTTTTACATTTCCAGAACCGGGTTTGAAAAAACAAATGTCATGATTATTTGAATTTAATTGATTCAAAAGGACCAAATCAATATCTTAACCCACAACAATGACAGTTTCAATAGTATATCTGGCAATTTCTATTGAAGTCTCAATTATGTCAGCATCAGCATCTTCTACTTGTTTGAAGGAAAATTCTTGTGACTGATCTCTTCATTAATGTTTTCATTATTTCATCCTTCTTTTTCTCGTAAGATAAAAGTTTTTCTTGCAGAAGTGGTATTTTTCTATGGTTTTGATAATCGAACCCTAGAATATTGTCTGAGTTTTTTCTACATCTACCTACGTTCTCATCTGTTAGTTGAATTAGCTGCTGGTACTGTTGAGACAGTAACTTTTTTTCATTTGGGGTACCAATCAAAAACAATATAGCTGCTTGCTGCGTAATGTCTTTCTACATAGCACAAATATTTATTGCCAAATTACTTTGTGCAGATGTGCAGTAATCTCAGGTGAATAAGTATCTTGAAATAGCAACACATGGTCATCGACACATGTAATTCAAAGAAGATTCTACAACTTTCTCAAAATATTGTAGATGTCTTTTAAAATATTAACTTTATTAACTCATTCGTTTGTTAATTATAGTCATATATTGCAATTCGCAATTTTTTGTTAAAAATTGATGAAAAAATCGAATTCGACTTTTTATCGATTTTTTGCATTTCCCGAGAACATTTACTATAGCAAAATTTTTTTAAAAAAGCTGATATTTTGACAGGACAATTTTCGATTGAAAATTAGGGTGCTTTTTCGATATCGAGGCAAAATAAAGTGTAAAAATAAAAATTTCAAATCGAATAAATTACAGTATATATGGGACATGAAAAGGTAAGTTTTCACCAAATTTCGTATTTTTTTTGTAAAAGATAAAAATTAACTCAGATCGTTCCTTTCATTTTTATTATATTCTCCTTCTTTTCTAAAAGGTTTGATACAACTATCATTTTTCATTCATTCTTCATCATTTTTGAAGGCATCTACCCTGATCTACAACTGGGAAAACAAGGAAATCATCAATTGAATTTCGAGAGTATAGGTACTTATATTTTGAATTTTAATATGACCATCATTAGGCTTTTACTCATCAGAATTTACAACGATCAGTTGATTATGACTTTATTTCACAACCAACACAACTTGGATGAATCCAAGGACATTAAACAACCAAAAACATATATTCTTCGAGTTTACAAATGTTTTATTATTGATATTGTTGTTGAATCGTGTCATCATTCAGTATACAATATAAAAACTCTCATTATATATCAGGTGACAGTGAGTTTCGAGTAAAAAGCACAGGTACACCACACAAATCAAATTTCACGAAGCAAAACGCATTAACGAAATGGCAAGTGAAAAAACAAGACCAAAAATAAGTCGAATCAAAATGAGCTTCTTCAGATCAGTTAAAATTCCATCATATTAGCTCAGCTTCGTCGTCACGATATGGAAATTTGAACTACGGATGGTATCGCGGTGACGTCAATTGACAGGATAACATTGCAGTATTAGTCTAAGATCCGAATCTAAATCGAAACGTACCGGTTTGATAAGAGAATCAAATTTATTTTATAATAAATTTCATATATTAGAAAATAAATTAAAAATGGGTAGACAACAGAAATCCTGGACAGAATATTTTTAATTATTTTTTGAAAAATGATTTTTCATAAAAGGTTGCAATATGAAGATAATAATAAAATTTTATACAGGACTTAAAGTATAGAACATATAGAATGTGCAAACGTAGGGTAGACTATTATTTACCTGGACAAACTACTGGGTAGACAGGTATAAACAGGTATGTCAATACTAGTTACTTTCACTGATTTGATAATAGAAAAAAAATTATATCAGCATAAGCGCTGTTTTATTTTAAACACGATGATATAGGGTAGACTGCAAAAAATTCGGTCCTAATTCAACGCGTCCGAAAATGAGTGACAGAGAGATCTGAGGTAAGTATACTGTGTGTTAATAAAGGACCGAACATTGCTGTTGTGTTTGATGGGATCGTGAATATAAGAAAGTGCGCATGCTCGGTATGTAAACTTTATAGAGAGTAGAGGTACCCCGGCTATCCTCCATATTGTAAACAGTACAACATGATTTTGGAGTAGCTTATATCGCGTCGTAAACACGTGTTGTTCTGTATCGTTGTGATAAAAAATGGCTAAAAAGTGTTTTTTGTGTGGCTTGGACGGTTCTTTAATTGATTTTACAGATGAAACTTTTACAAATTGTTCGTCAAAGCTAGCTTTTCGTAAAAAGAAAAACTTTAAGTATCAAGAAGTTGAACTAACTAAAGCAGCACTCGATTTTGTTGGTTACCAAACCACGTGTTACAAAAAAATAACTGCTTCACGAATTAAATACCATGAAGATTATAAAAATTTTCTTACAGAGTATTCAGTAAGTACATAATATATGATTCTTTCAATAATTATTTATTGGAATTCGAAATAGCACAATTTTAACGTTCGTTGTTATCAAATAAATAATTTGAAAAATAATTTTTCTGAAAGACCTCTCAACTGTTTTTTTTTGTTTTTCAATTTCTGTCTTTTTACGTTTTTATAATTTTTTTAATTTTTCCAAAGAAAATAAGACAAAAAAAATATTATTGATGTAAACAAAGTTTTTTATAACAATGAAAATTCAAAGATTAACAATAAAGTGGTCTCTAATAAATTATTTGGTATAACTTAACATATATTTTTAACTATAAAAAAAAAACTTTTATCAGCGTACATATACATATATTTATATATATATTTATTTGTTTAATTTATGTTATATTATTTAATATTTTTGTATGATATTAAATATATTGAATTGTTATGTATTTAATTAATTAATTTGTTAGCAACATTTTTTCAGTTGCTCCGAAATAACGCATACTGAATTCAAATGTCAGTTGCTCCAAAATAACATGTACTGTTTACAATATGGAGGATAGCCGGGGTACCTCTACTCTCTATAAAGTTTACATACCGAGCATGCGAACTTTCTTATATTCACGATCCCATCAGACACAACAGCAATGTTCGGTCCTTTATTATCACACAGTATACTTACCTCGGATCTCTCTGTCACTCATTTCCGGACGCGTTGAAATTGAAATTTTTAAAATTTGTATACCCCTATTAGGACCGAATTTTTTGCAGTCTACCCTATATCATCGTGTTCAGAATAAAACAGCGCTTATGCTGATATAAATTTTTTTCTATTATCAAATCAGTGAAAGTAACTAGTATTGACATACCTGTTTATACCTGTCTACCCAGTAGTTTGTCCAGGTAAATAATAGTCTACCCTACGTTTGCGCATTCTATATGTTCTATACTTTAAGTCCTGTATTATTATTATCTTCATATTGCAACCTTTTATGAAAAATCATTTTTCAAAAAATAATTAAAAATATTCTGTCCAGGATTTCTGTTGTCTACCCATTTTTAATTTATTTTCTAATATATGAAATTTATTATAAAATAAATTTGATTCTCTTATCAAACCGGTACGTTTCGATTTAGATTCGGATCTTCCTCTGTTAAGATTTTTAATTCCCTTGGGCTGAACGTGCTGAAGGTTTCGAATGGTCGCTAATCCCGTACTTCGAATCTTCCGTCATTTCTTCGTGCCAATGAACTAGGGTGCTGTGAGAACTAAAAGAGATCACCGTATGAATTATTTACCCCACAGTGTACTTTAATCCACTGTTTAATTTATCTGACTCATCCTAACCTAACCCGTGCGGACTTTGGACCTCATCTGGATTCGCGACCTTCCTCAACCTAATCCAATTATCTTCAAAATTCTTTCAACTGACACAATCCGCGGTAATACATAACGCGGTCATAACATCCGCAAGAAAATATTCGCAGTATTTGAATTTGTGTTGAATTTTTTGCTAAGAAGGAATAATACCACAAAATCTCCATGTGCAAGGGTTAAACCAACGAACACCAGATCATGAAACGAACTCTCTAATCAACTACTCCATGTGAACTCTCACCATGAAGTAAAAATATATGTTATAGGTGTGATAAATTGTTGAAGAAGCATATTCGGTCGGAGTCCATTTCGTGTCTATGTTTATCTAATGGAATTCCCATGGATTTAATTCTAGTGTGATGTTCATGTCCATAGAATATGAATTACAAAATCTGATCGGTGAAGACTGATTCCATAGATGTTTAGATATCACTGGATGTCCTTTTCAAATTCACGTCCATAGGGACAAAACAAGGACTCTTTATGAATATCCAGTGGATGTCCTTTGTTTAGTGAGCGTAAGCAAAAGGCTTAGAGAGGTTAAGCGGAAGACGCAAGTAGGCGGATTTTCACGAATTATACCTAATCGCCGATATTTCAATAGAGACCGGGCTCACCTTAATGTTTTTATATCAGTAAATATGATATCATGAAATTATTAAATCATTTGTAAACTCAAAAATGTTGTTTCGATGCACAAAAAGCGATTAATAGCAAATTCTTTCGAAAGAACTCCTGCAAGTTCTGAAAGTACCCGTGTACTTTTATCCTTCAATGAATGGTGTATTGTAAAATGTCAGGAATACACTGACTATGTACCAGTTCTCCCACAACATTTCGGTATAGCACAGAGATATACATACATGATCGTAGCCAGGAAAAATCACGGGAGTTGAAACAAACCGCTTCGAAATGTTTTTAGTAGTAACTATACATTGAGTGACAATGAAGATCATTCTCTCAATCGGATAGAATCAGTTTAAACTCCCTTCCTGAAATATTTTTCTGTCTATGGCTGTTATTGCTGATATAGATACATTTTTTCCCTATTCCATAACAATTACTACTATGTTTGAGATTGAAAACTCATATTCTTACATATTGAACACATTTATTTTCAAGTTTTTTAGCGAAGATCCAGAGAAACATGATGGTCATATGTCCAGAGTATTCGCTGCATGTTTTCATCCTCGAAATAATTACGAGTTGATAACTGGCGGATGGGATGACGTTGTTCAATTTTGGGATCTTCGACAGCCCTATGCAATACGACATCTTTCCGGAGTACACATGTGCGGCGAAGGATTAGATATAAATGTGAAAGGTACCGAGGTAAGATTCTCAGAAAATTGGTATACACCACTATTTAGTCCTGAGCAGAGTTCACAAATAATTATTCTTTTTCATACCCATAAATACGGTTATACTGATATATTAAAGCTGTCGGATTCTAATCTCGTCTGTAATGCTTCACCGATTAACTCATTCACTATACTGGAACACCAAAGAAAATTTAGAAATTAGTGTTTTCTCTCGGTCGATCGTTACTCACTTATCTGCATATTTGTAGTTTCACTGATACAAATCAGACACTCTGTCCATCTTTCTATTATTAATTCGGAAACCTTCGAATGATTTCTTCTTAGAGCTGTTAATTCTTTTATATGACAAACCTGAGGAACTATTCATCAGAGGAGTTTTCAGGTGGTGATAACCTCTGGAAAAAAACTCATTTCGAACTGCTCGCACTTTGTTTTCAAAGCTGGGTTCGTTTATTCATGGATGGAGTAGAGCAAGTAGAAACTGAGCGGAGATAAGCTGATCTTAAGCAATAAAAATCGCTGGAAAGTTGCAGGCGCATTATGTAAGCCAAATGGCATGCACACAAACTGATACAGCCCACGTGATGGCACTTGAATGCTGTATACTGATCGACTCTGGTTCTACTTCAACTTGCCAATAAGCATTTAGGATATCTGAGGATGGAAGTAACTTGGCCCCACGTTGGGCGCCAATTAACTCATTACGAACTAATAAAAAAATTCAAAAATACTGTCCATCCAGCTCCAGAGCACATCCGAATCGGTTCCAAAAGTGGTTTATAATCAGCCCCAAACTCCAAAGAAATTTCCGGCAGGTAGGTTTTACATATTTCCAATCATCAGTGAATAAAGGTAAAACTTCTAAACAAACAGCTATTCAACGAGTCAAATTCACCCTGCATACGATTGGAAGAAATATGTGTTATTTCAGCCACATATCCCAACTTGAGTAACCAAAAATCGAATATCAGTTTCCTTTCACACTTGAAAGACAACCTGGGGGATTTCACATGAATAGTTCCGTTAGAAAAACGGATCATTCCAGTTCAAACACAGCCGAACGGTTTTTGCATATCGTCACCCATCGGAGAACACCTGAGAAATAATTCAGAACATATGCGCGTCTCGTATTATTTTACTGGACATTCAAATTAAAAAATATATACCTAAGGATGGAATATCAGGTAAAGATAACCAATATAAAATGCCTTCTCTTCATCATTACTGCTGGAATGTCATTATTTTGTGGTGGATGGATTCTTTGTTATGGTTTTTTTGGGTTTTCAACCTACCACTATCTGAAATGATGAGTATTAATATTGGAATTTACTGAGTGTAGAAGGGCATAGGCATAGAAATCTAAACGTTATATTATGTAAAAATTAAAAGAAAAACTTTTTTTGGACCGGGTAATTTGTCATAATCCAAACCTATGGAGCTGGTAAATAGGAAGATGATATTTTGTTAAAAACTAATAAAAACATTATTCGAATTTCATTTGTTTCTGATACTCGTGATTTTTTTCACAATATGTACATGAATATTAACAAGAATAATTAACATGAGCACAAACATGGAAAAAAATTTGCGCAGAAAACTTCTGGGTACTTTTTGAGGGAGTGGTTTTTGACTAGTATTGTTTGAACGTCATTTTTTTGTGGGGAAGAAATATTTTCTTCGTAGTTTTCTGGGTTTCTAACTTACCAACATCTGAACTTCGGGTAGCGACAGTGTTTTAGTGAAAGTGTTGGATGTTCAATTCAGCTAAGAAGTTTTACGAGCGCGTTTCTCGGGATTTTTGATTACTCCTAATTCTCTGCAACTTTCACTTTGCATCAATGTTCGTTCACCATAACAGGTCAGAGTAGGCGTGACTCACTCCCCTAGGCAAAATAAACTGATACAGTAACGCACGTACGTGAAGGGTTTCAATTCTTTTGCAAATAATCATGAATTCTGATTGTTCTTCTATTTTGTGTGTGAGTGACAATGCCAAAAATCGAAATAAGCTCTCTTAAGTTGAGTTATATAATTGACCATTAGTCGAGAGCACGGACGAATATCACTTCAAAGTATCCAGAAATAAAATACGTGAAAACCGTGATTCCTTTGGCCCTGATCATAAGGAAATTAACAGATCTCACGGAAAAATTTAAAATTATCATTTATGATTTCAATTTGATTATGTAATCGGTTGATAATCAAAAAGTAAAGAGGGGGTTTTCTGGAAATTCACAGAAAATAATTAAAATGGCTTACTGTTTTCTGAAGAAAAATACAGGAAAAATTTAATAGTAATATTAATGGTGCCACACTCCACCCAATATTGGTGTTCAATATTACGGGAACAATATAAAGATATATATCGTTATGCCTGGTAAATATTAGGAATACACTGGCTGTTGCGGGGCTTGAACTCACGAAGTACCTATCTCGGTTTGCTTAGCCTAAAATACCAATTGCCCCATATACACATCACGCCAAGGTGACGAGGTGACGATTTGTATAGTTCATGGTATAGATATTATGTAATGAATTGGAGTTATGTTTCAGGCAACATCACATTGTTAGTGATAAATCTTCATTTTTTATATTCTAGTTTTTAATGTCCTAATTTTTCGATTCGTAATCAAATACTGTATTATTAAATTCGATATATCAGTTTAAAAACGATATGTTATCACTGTTGAAATTACATTACCACTCGTAGGTTGCGATTCGAAAATCACGATTTTTATATTCCTACTTATTATGCAGTATTATGCCAATATGCTGCCTAAATTCATAAATCAATATTGTAACCTACTCTCCCGAACAATATTGGCCAGATATTGGAATTCCAATATCAAAAATCGAGTTTGAGAAGATATGCGATTTCCTGATGATCAGATATTATTCAGTTCAACCTGAATAATTTTGCGCCTTACAATTGAACCAATATTCATTATGAAACATTATTTGCTCAATATCAATCTGTATCAGAATTCAGCAGTTATTTGTGATGAAGAAAAACACATGTCTTGTGCCTTCCATTGCACCGACTCATAAGATGAACCAATCCTTTGTGAATTAGAGCACCTTTACCCTAATTTATTCATTGAATCTGTTTTATGTTTCGATAAAAATATCACAGATAATGCTGTGATAATATGCAAGTTCATCAAGTATCGGCCAGTTCAATTCAAAATATGTTTTAATGTTAACTTTCATGAATTTGGGTAACGAACGATTGTTTTCAGGGAACAATGGGTGCATATTAGCATAGATAGATTCTGGAGTAAAGGCTAAGTTGATAATTCTCATACAAATCGATGCATATTTGACCTCATATAAATTTTTTTTAAACTATAGTTTTTTTTTCGGAAATGACATCAACGTTTCATTTTCAAACAAAACTACTTGTGTTCATTACATTTTTTGGATTCACATAGGTTCTGAATCTTGATACCCATAGTCTATATTTGAATAATAGATAACACTTTGTTCTGTCCATTGGTCTGCTAGATTACCCGACCTAACCTCTTCCAGGAAGCCCTTGCGTGTTGTCAAGGAATTTGTTATGAAACAAAAAACCGAGCAGAAAAACAGCTTCTGTCGTTTCGATAAAGTGTTATTGTTTGTTACTGAGTACATTATTGGAGAACATATTGATTCCAGAAATAAATCGAAAATGCCTAAAGGTGATAACAGGAACGAGGAAGTGGATATGCAGCGACAGAAAATTTCGGCAGATAGTAGTTATAGTGATCACCGGTTGTGAACAGCGGTTTCTAGCATCCTTAGGTGTTAAGTCTGTTGACCTTGCACCTGACGGCATGCGGCACCATGTATTCCATTCCATTATTCGAATATCAACTATGGGGTGTTTTTGGGAAAAGGAAATTATTAATGGAGCGCAGTGAGATTTATATCTCGGAATCCAGGGCAGGTCAATGGATCTTCATAAAAGCTGTTGGACTGCATTGATCAAAGCTCAAATAAAAAGTTATAAAATATGTGCGATCTTGATTACAACAATTTTTAACAAAAATTTACGAAAAATGAGAAGGACAAGGGCAAAAAAAATGTTTGAAGCAAAGATTTATACCTAGTAAATAATATTTGCATTGTAAATTTAATGTTAATTCATTGACATTTAGCAAAAAAAACGAGTTGGAGAAAAAAATATTATAATATATATACAGTGGCTTACTTTAATTTCACCCCCTTTTATTTTTTGAACGGGTTGAATAAAAAAATTTGAAAGTTTGGATGATGAAATTGATGCATGAATACTATATTTTGAACTGGAATTGACAGATGAAAATATCAAGATGGCGACTGTGCGTCGTCTGAGAAAAAATTTAATTGGAATGGAGATCTGCTGACGAATACTGTACAACCCAGAACATTGAGTCAATGGCCGCGCCTAACAGCTTACAGCGCTTAAAGCCGCTGCACAAAATTTGACAGTTTTCCATGTTGAAATGTTGATTTGTGAAGCGGCTTTAGCCGCTGTAAGCTGTTATATAGACGCAGTCATTATCTTCACCTACCTCAAAATGGCGGAACATTTAATATTTGCCTCAATTTATCGACCTTTAATTTCATGAAATAGTAGAAGAAATATCGACATTCCTGTGTTCAAAAAGGTACGGCGTGAAATATCGAATAGGCTGTTCTTATATATGCATATAAGTTCAAGGCAACCATTTCGAGCATCTTCTGAACTGAACTCAGCCTATTTCCTCAAATTATGAAGTTGCCATGTTCCACCATTTTAAAGTAGATGAAGATATTTACTCAATATTTCAGGGTTGTACAGTATTCGTAAATTTTTTATTTGAGCTTTCAAGAATGCAGTCCAACAGTTTTTATGAAGTTTCATTGACCTGCCCTTGATTCAGAGATTTTACAGTTTTTACTCCTTACGGCACTTCACTATTATATGTATATTTTAAAAAAGCAATGACATAATATTGTTACGAAATGTCCTAGCGCCGGCTGTCGCTCATAAACGCAGAATATTATGAGGGGTCGAAGTTTTGGAAGTGGATTTCAAATTATCGAAATTGAATAATTAGTAATTTCTTTTTAGACTTGTCTATTTCATATATGACAACTACATAACAACGGACCACTATATAATATCACAAAATAAGAAATATAACGCATGTTTTATTTTATTGTAACGCAATACCTCCTTCAATAAAATGCAAAATGAAACCATGCATCATATCATCATCTAAACTTCAGCTAAACCAAGACTGCTTCTGTGTTTCTCGAAAAGTGTTCTTCCCAAAGGTTTTGTGAGTATATCAGCAACCTGTTCATTGGAATTGATATAATTCATATCGATTACGCCTTCAGTAACCTTTTCTCGTAGGAAATGATATCTCACATCTACATGTTTCAGTCTCTTAGTATTTTTTGGGTTTTTCGATACCTTTATTGCAGACTGATTATTATCTTCCCAGATAATTGTGGGTTCGTTCATCTCTAGTCCAAGCTCGTGTAGAATATTTCGAATCCAACATGCTATAGCAACTGATTGAATGAGAGACATATACTCGGCCTCTCTAGAAGACAATGCGACACTTTGCTGCTTTCTGGAAGACCATGATACTGTGCAACCAAACACTTTGAATAAATGAGCTGAAGTGGATTTTCTATCTCCAGGGTCACCAGCCCAATCAGCATCTGCATATCCAATCAATACAGGTATGTCCTCATTCCTCTTGTAGATCAACTTCATCTGAATAGTTCCTTTGATATAATTTAGCACCCTTTTCAGCGCTTTCCATAAATCGGAGTTTGGCGTACTTTGGTATCTGCTCAAAAAATGAACTGATTCACACAAATCGGGTCTAGAACCTTGGACCGCATACATGAGGCACCCAATCAATTGCCTACATTTCCTTTCTAATTCTTCGTCTTCTATCCGTTCAGAAGAAATTTTCATTTTCGGGTCCAATGGAGTAGAAACCGGTTTACAATCAGCCATACCAAAACGTTGGAGAATACTCTCGAGATATGTTTTCTGGGTAATTTCCAGATGATGTTCTTTCTGAGCTATATTCATTCCCAGGTAATTCGAAACTCGACCCAAATCTTTCATTCTGAAAGTATTTTTCAATAACGTTTGGAAAATTATTTCCAAAGATGATCAAATCGTCGACATATAGGAGGATACACAGAATATTATTCTCCTTTCTTTTATAATATAAACAATAATCGGCCTTTGATCTATGAAATTCTTGGTTTTCCATGAAGTTATTGAATTTTCCGTTCCAGTATCTTGGAGATTTCTTCAGACCATATGAAGATTTGTTCAATTTGAGTACACATCCTTCTGCCGACTCCATACCCTCAGGTATCGTCATGTATACTTCTTCTCTGATATCACCATATAAAAAGGCACTCTTGTCATCTATTTGGAAAATAGGAAAGTTAAACTGATTGGCTATGGAAAGGAGGATTCTGGGACTTGACAATTTGGCGACGAGCATAAATTTCAGAAAAATCAACTTCATCTTTCTGTTGGAAACCTTTTGTTACAAGCCTTGCTTTATACTCAGCATTTTCTCCTTCTCCATTATATTTCACTTTGAAAACCCATTTCGCTCGAATCGGTTGCTTATTCTCTGGTGAGTCAATTTCTGTCCAAGTATTGTTTTTTTAGTGCTCCGAATTCTTTCCTTATTGCTTCTTTCCAGCAAGCACTATCCTTCCCATTGACTGCTTTTTTTTCATAGCTCAAAATTTCTTCTGTCATATGTGTAGTTTGTAAATATGTTTCACATGTGGTTTCCCCTGTTGTCTGTAAACATGTTTCATAAACTCCCAGTCTTTCTGCTTTTCTAATTGTGTCTCTATTTCTAAATGAATATCTTTCACTCTGATTGCGATCTGATTCATTCAAGTTCATATCTTCTTCACTTTCTTTTTCCAAAATCTGTTCCCTTGAGTCAGATTTTTCTTGGTGTTGAAAAGTTTGATCATCTTCTGAATCGGTACTCTCTGGATTTGAAGATATACTCATGATTTTGTTGGTTTGGGTTTCAGAACCCAGGTTTGGTTTGAAAATTACATCTCTTACTATTGAAATGCAATTTTGATCGAAGCAAAAAACTCTGTAACCTTTTACATTTTCTTCGTATTCGACAAATATTCCCTTTTGACTTTTCGAGTCACATTTCTTACGTTTCTCTTTGGGCACGTGAACGTAGACTTCTGAACCAAATATATGAAAATCATCAAGTTTCGGTTGTTTATTAAAACACAACTCATGAGGACATTTTCCATTCACTGAGCTGCTTCCAGATCGATTTAGGACAAACACTGCTGTATTTACAGCTTCGGCCCACAACTTTCTATCCAAATCTTCAGCTCGTAACATAGTTCTAGCAGACTCTACGACTGTTCTGATTTATCTTTCAATTTCTCCGTTTTGCTCTGGCGTAAATGGAACTGATCTCTGATGACGAATACCTTGACTTTCGAGGAGCTTCTTCATTTCAAAGTTCACCTGTTCTGAACCATTATCTGTTTTCAAGATCTTCACCTTCTGTCCGGTATCTTTTTCTGCAGTCGATAAAAATCATTTCAGTTTTCCGGTGACTTCTGACTTGTTCTTCAGAATACTTGTTTATAATGTGAGTAATCATCTTTGATCAACAAGAAATATTTTGATCTGCCCAAGCTCTCAACTTCTATAGGACCACATAGATACATGTGAATAAGTGAACATGGCTCTGTTGTTTTAGATATAGTTGAGGGAAAAGTTAGTCGATGCTGACAAAATGGTTAAGACTTTCGCGGCCGAGGTTATTAGTATAACTACTTCTCTTCGGGCTTGAAGGCCGTCGTTCTTTGGAATTTCTTCCTGACGTTTCGCTAGCGCGAGTGGCCAGCTTCTTCAGTGGCTTATTCATCTCCGATGACTAAACAGTTCGATTATCGAATGATGATTATTCACCGAACCCGACAGAAGTAATTAACACTCCAGACTACCTGCATCAATATAAATACGCCTTGAGAAATCGAACTGTTTAGTCATCGGAGATGAATAAGCCTCTGAAGAAGCTGGCCACTCGCGCTAGCGAAAACGTCAGGAAGAAATTCCAAAGAACGACGGCCTTCAAGCCCGAAGAGAAGTAGTTATACTTAGTCGATGCTGTTTACCTTCCAAGCATTTTTCGCAGAATGTATCTTGAGTTTCTTTATATGGTATATTACGATTCTTCAGAACATTTCTGACATGATTGAAATTCTGATGTGCCAGTTTTTCGTGCCAAATTTGCAAAGAATTTCTGCTGCTCAATGATATGTTTGCATGCTCACTTTCTAATCGAATTTTCATTATGAAAACTTTGTCTCTTCTCTCTGCTTTAGCAAACTTTGAAGTCTCCGACCATGGTGAAACCCTTATTCAGTGCAGTGGAGACAGAGAATAAGTTCAATTTCATCTTTGGAATAAGCATCACGTTCCTCAAAACTGTGTGAATTGACGTTGAATTGACATAAGCTACAACTTGAATGTCTCCAACTCCTATTGCTTCCCAAAGATTTCCATCGCCGATTTTGACAAACTTGGTTTGATATTCGAAAACCACTCTCTATTGAAGGTCATGTGCTCGCTTGCTCCACTGTCAAGAAACCAACAGTTTTCTTCCAGATTTTCGATGTTATACAGTGCCATACTTATAAAAGCGTTCCTTCAATCTGTACTGCTAACTTCCTCGGCTTTTTTCTTCTCTTTTGATTTTTTTAGCCAGCAGTTCTTTATGAAATGTCCGGGTTTCCACAAAAGTTTGCCACAAAAGTGGCATAAGACAGAAGGGCGTTTACTTTGATGAGAATATTTAGTACCTATTACTTAAACCCTTTCTATCATAATACTTTTTGTTTTGATTCGAAACTAGAGCACATTCTTCTTGAGTATCCTCTTTATCGTTCTTCGATCGTTCTTCTTCAATCAGTAATCTTGATATGAGGTTTTTCAATGTCTGATTATGTATCGGCACAGACTCCCAGACAGAAATAAAATATATGGATTATGGTAGTAAAGACATCAAAATTTTCGTTATCAGCATCTGGTCTGATATATTTTCACCAGCTTGTTTCAACTGATTTGAAATCTCCTCTAACTTCGAAATATGAACGGATACACCTTGATTCTCGTACTGGTAGTTGAAGAATTTTTGCTGCAGAACATGTTAATTAACTTCGGACTGTTGTTCGTAAACGGATAATAGCTTTCGCCACATCTGATTTGCAGATTGACATGTCATAGGACAAGTATCGTCACCTTCTTCTCTGACGGGCCTTGCGTCATTTTCTGTAACTTCAGAGTATCCTTTTGAGGCAAATACGATTTTGATTCGGAACTTCCATATACCCCAGTTGGATTTTCCTCTCAATTTGATGAGGTTACTTCCCTGCTTCATATTAATCACTGGATTCTGATATACCTATACCTGAATATTGACGACTGGTAGCAGTAATATGATGACCAAATTATTCTTCTGGGCCCATAACCTTTTGGAAATAGATTTTAAATTACCGAGATTGAATAATTAGTAATTTCTTTTTAGACTTGTTTATTTCATATATGACAACTACATAACAACGGACTACTATATAATATCACAAAATAAAAAATATAACGCATGTTTTATTTTATTGTAACTCAATACGAAGAGCGAACGTCATTTTTCCAGGAACTCTTAATTCGCGTGGAGAATTTGATACACATCATAGAGGCCTCTTTCGAAGATTCTCCATAGGCGTACGCAGGTATAAAAGGAAACACTTCATCGCGAAGGGACAGTTTATTCGAAGAGAGAGTTTAGCAGATGGGAAATCGGACTTTCTAGCTCAGTGGATAGAGCTTTGTTATTGCTTAGTGCATAAGTCGAAGAGGAGAATTTCTATTACAGATAGTTATTCAGAGAGTTTTAGTACCGAGCGTTGGAAAGTTAGCGGAGCGATTTGAGTGATTGTGTTGTGATAAAGAGTTGTAATAGAAGTGGTTTAGTGTTGTTTGAAGTTTGAATAAGCGAAACCAAGGACATATCGTAACAGTGGTGTCAGAAAAATAATTTATGGTGAATACGAGAAGTACATCTTACGATACGATGGAGGACATGTTGAAATTTATCTAAAACCAATTTGCGGATTGTGAAAGACGACGGCAGGAGGAAAAACAAGAAGAGAAAAAGTGACGGCAGTAGGAGAAATAAGAACGAAAAGAAGCACTCCAGAAAATTCTCGAAAATGATAAGAAACAAGGAGAATTAGAACAAGAAAATGAAAAGAAAGAACGGGAAGATGGACTCCAGAAAATTCTCGAAAATGAAAAGAAAGAACGAGAAGCTCTCAAGAAAATTCTAGAAGACCAGAAGAAGGTGGGAGAAGAACAAATGAATGAATTAGTTCTAATAGAAAAACAATGAAAAGCAGACTTTCAGACCGTTCTAGAACATCAAGGCAAGTTCTTCGAGCATGTGATACATAAAACCGAAATACGTATGGAAAAACTGCATGGAGAACTAAGAGTAAATCTGAAAGAAGAACTAATAGAAGACCTAAAGAAAGACCTAGAAAATCGATGTGGTCAATGAGAAAGTAGATACAGTGCGAGTGGAGGTGAAAAGACTAGAAAGGCAGATAGCTCTTCTCAAGACCCAGGATCGCCGAGACAGGGTTGCCACATCAACAATTTCCGTAAACTGCAGACTTTCCATGGACAGTCCATGTATAGCCGAGAATTTGAGGCTGCGGCAGAGACTAATGAATGGGGCGAAGAAGAAAGAGCTACGGCACTCATAGTAGCTCTGATTGGGCCAACTTTGGGTATACTGCAGAGAATACCCATCGAACAGCCAAAGAAATATGAGGATGTGATTTCTGCCTTAGATTTGAGGTATGGCGATCATCACCGAGAACAGCTGTACCGGGCTCAAATGAAAACTCGCATACAAAAATCCGGAGAGAGTCTGCAAGAATTTGAAGCAGATGTTAGACGCTTAATCTAGCTGGCGTATCCAGAAGCGCCCGGAGATTTAAAGGAGCAGCTAGCGGTGCAGATGTTCATAGATATACTGAGAGACCCAGAGATACTAAGAATTTTACGACTGACAAGTTTCAAAAGGAGTAGCGATGTCTGGGTACGTTAAGGCGGCTTTTCAACACCTCAAGGCCGACAGTGCGAGCGGTAACAATTGACGATCCCGAACAAAGATCTGGCGCAGCGAATGGTTCATTCGAGAGAGTTCTGGAGAAGACCAAATCATTGATAAGTGGAATGAGCAGAAGAGAAGAGAAGAACCTGTTATGCATGTGGAAAACTGGGACATCTCATAAAAGAATGTTGGGTGAAAATGCCGCAGAGGATTTTTTATAGATGTAGAAAACCGGGACATTTCATAAAAGACTGCAGGGAGAGAATGCCACAGAGGAAATGTTATAGATGTGGAAGATCAGGGCATTTCATGAAACATTGCAAGGTGATAATGCCACTAAGATCCCGCTCACTTGCCAGGTTGCCGCCAAGTTCGCAATCCCCCGCAAGGTCGAGGTCACCGAGAAGTCATCTGTGTCAACAGGCTAAGAACAACAACCAACAGCCTAACCATTCCTGGGAAACTGAATATAATAGACGTAACATACACCATAGACCGGTGCAGCAGTTTTTTTGGTACGCAGTGACATCCTTCAGCCAGAAAAAGTGAGTCCTGTTTCTTTCAACTCCATGCTTCGAACAGTCACTGGTGAAAATACACCTATTCGAGAAAAGGTTGATATTACACTGATTATTTGGCGACTTACCATCACAGATACAGTGTACGTCGCGGACAGGGAAGATGAATTCATAGTCGGGAAGGATTTGATCAGTGACTATGGGTTTTCATTCGACAACAAGAAGAAGATTATGAAGTTTGGAGGAGAAAAAATTGTCCCCACATTTCTGGAAAGAGAAAAATGCCTGCGAAACCGCGATTATCGAAAACTACGAGAATTCCTGCTTTATCGAAGAAAGTAGTTCGTGCTACGGTGAATAGAGTCTCTGAATGCAGCGTCCAGCCATCGGTTTTCGTACGAGCCCAGGTGAAGACAAAACAAGCCATCCTTGTGAGAGCCGCCAGGTGTCGTGTTGGAGATAAAAGTGACATCTACGAGTTGAAAACAACTGAAAGGGCTGTCTTGGTCAAACAAAAAGTCAATATTGAGCAAATTCAAGCGTTTCGGTAACAATCAAAGAGAGATTGATTCTCTAAACAACAAGAGATGTTACAGCGTATTGACAGGATGGTACTATCGGAAGGCAAATACTTGCGGATTTCGAGAAGGAGATCGAGTGTGGCTGTACAACCCTCGTCGTAGGATGAATGCTGTGGTGTACAGGGTTCAACGCAGGCCTAGAACAGAAATGAAAGTCGTACACCTAGAGAGACTCAAATTTCACAATGGGAATAACGAGAAAGCAAGATCAAAATTGAGAGGGGGATAATGATACGATATGTCCTAGCGCCGGCTCTGTCGCTCATAAGCGCAGAATAATATAAGGGGTCGAAGAACGAACGTCATTTTTCCAGGAACTCGTAATTCGCGTAGAGAATTCGTAGAGAATTCGAAGATTCTCCATAGGCGTACGCAGGTGTAGAAGGGGACACTTCATCGCGGAGGGACAGTTTATTCGCAGAGAGAGTTTAGCAGAGTTATTCAGAGCTGAGTGGAGCAAGTTTAGCAGATAGTAAATCGAAGTTTTGAGCTTAGTGGAGAGAGCTTTGTTATTGCTTAGTGCAGAAGTCGAAGTGGAGAATTTCTATTAGACAGAGTTCATCAGAGTGTTTTAGTATAGAGCGTTGGATACACGGAGCAGTTTAAGTGATTGTATTGTATCGTGACAAAGAGTTGTAATAAAAGTGAAGTGTTGTTTGGAGTTTTAATCAACGAACCCAAGGAAAGATCATAATAATATTGAGTGCTTTCTTTGAAAGTCAAACGGTGATGTCATTTCCGAAAGAAACGGTAGTTTAAAAAATCTGCCTTCACATCAAAGAGTGCCCCTCGCAAATATGTATGCCATCCACAGAAATTTGTCATTGACATCTTGTCTCTTGTCGTGAACTTCGTGAGATCTGATTGATAATAAACAAAAAGGTAGCGATTGCAAACTTAATTTCTGTTACAAAATAATTTTATTTTTGCTGTGACTCGAAAGTGTTTCATGAATTATAAAACTAACATTTTATACACCTATACAAGATCGTTTCTGCAAAAATTCCTTGTTGCTCGTGAGTTGAATACTTTTTACCTTTATAGTATCATGATAGGAAATGTATAACAAGTATTGAAAAAATCAGCAGCCAATTACTAACTACTGTTATTACTGGGGAAAAATATGACCTTTCAATGTTTAACACCCTGTATATTTCATTTGTCTCCTTTATATGGCTCAAATGTTCCGGAATTATATGTTGGAACCTAAAAATATTCATGCTCATTGGTTTCCTCACACTTTATTACTTCAATGTTTCATTTTAAAATGATTGTTCACTGAAAATATATTTATTGCTATTTCTGTGTTATCTATCCAAAGAGGCAACCATAAAATTACACAAATCAGTCAGTACGTAATAGTTTTATTTATCATTTATCCGAACCACCAAATTGGCAAGCCACTGGCACAAAGTGTTATCCGCCTCCATGCCTTCAATAGCGTAACAGCACAGCTAAGGTGGCTATATAGACATCTTAAGCACAGCTTATGTGTTTACTAAGATGTCTAGAAGGGTGGTGCTGGGACCGATGCGATATTGTGTAGAAATTTATGGCGACACTTTTCTGTCATTAGTGTCATTTTTACGTATCGTGGTGTGTTTCTCAATTTCATCGCTAGTTGACGCTAATTGGAAGTGCATAGTCAACCGATAGATCGACAAACTATATTCTTTGATTCGAGCAGTCAACAAAATGAGCAAAATCTAATGTTATACTCATAAAAAACAAAATCGAATGAAAGGAATACAATTATAGGGAATTTGGCCAGTATTATAAACAAATAATATAGGTTGTTGATCAGTCAGCGTCCAAAAAGTAAAAGTTTAGCCAGCCGCAGGTCGGCCGTTTATACATTTCCTAGGAAATTTGTAACTCTTCTCGTTGCAAACGCCATCTGAACTGATTTGATGTCGAAAAGCCATGATGCTTATTATCATAGTAGAGCACTAAAAGTATAGGTATTATCGTCCTCCATTTTGTGTCCTGGCGATGTGAAGAAGCATATGTAAACATTGGGACCTTCACCAGAAAAAAGTTATTATCATCCGAAAAAATGGTGAAAATAATATCAAAGTGCCTCTGAGTGATACAACATCGTGTTTTCTCTTCGCCCGTACGTAGTAAGTAAACATATTTCTGCTTAAATATCAATATAATGTAAAGTAAAATCAGTGACATATTTCCGGAATTGCAAGTGTTTTATAGCATAAAATTGCGTGAATTCAGCCGAAATTCTGGATCAAATCCCTCATTAGAATAAAACTGAATTCAACTTAAGCTGAAAATACCTCAGCTCATTCCAGAATGGAATTTTTCTTTGAATTTCCGACGCAATCATAACTTCTAACCTCAATTTTGGATTTGACAAATTTACTTTCAAATAAGATAATATGTTGTATATAAGATATCTGGTTGTATATAAACATTGGAATTTATAATTTATGGCTGATTATATACAATTCTCATAAATTTTTTTCAAACATTGAGACCTTATTGTTTGTGACTTAAAAAAAAATTATCATTACAGCTCCAAATGTATGTGTGGATCGATTAAACGATATTTCCAAATAAACTCTGGAAATGACGTGCTGTTCGGCTAACAACTGCAAGAACAGAACAGAAGAAGGATTTCGCATGTACCGATTTCCAAGTTTAAAGGACAAACGATACATCAAATGGCTGCATAATATGCGACGAGGCGGAAATTGGAAACCATCAGCGCATTCCCGTTTATGTGAAGTAAATATTCATGTTGTTGCTGCATTCTACGTTTATTAAGGTTGTTAAATTATAAACAAACAAAAAGTTGTTTGTTTGTCAATAATTTTTTCATTTAAATTATCTTTCTGTATGATATTCTTCAATGAAAAAAGTTGACTCAAAATTTTATAAGATACAAAAATATGATACTTTTGAGTGTTTATGGGCAAGATTGACTAACGATTATAATGATATCATGCTAATTTATTACTGTAATGGAGATTGATGGCCAAAATCTGATTTAAAAAAATTAGCGGTTTTTGGATGACATTTATTCATAGCTGTAATTGATGATTTTCAGAAACACTTTGAACAATCGCAGTTTGAAACTTTGCGTCAAGATGGCTTGCTTAAATTGAAACCAAACGCTGTTCCAACATTGTTTGATGTTCCCAACCCACCACCATTGATAGACCCACCGCCACGAAAATCTGTTTACAACAAACAACAAAAGCAAAAAGAATATGGAAGTGCGTCCATGAAATAGTTGTAAGTGCATTTGTACATTGAGGAAGTGTTGTTTAATAAAACGAAAAAAGTAACATTGTGACATGATTTTATTTTATGGAAAGTACCGGTTATTAGGCGTAAAATCAGATTCATCATGCAGAAGACATGCATTACAATAAAATACAAATTTATTTCGAACTTTCATATAAATTTTGCTGAAGAAAAGTTGCACAAAAAATACACAAGTAATTACCTGGAAAGTTACAGACTACAAAGTTAGAAGGTAAGTAATTTTCAGATATTTAGAAACCCATGAATGCAATACATTTCTCAGAGGAATTTCTAAAATTAACAGATTCCAGCAATCTTCAATAAAAAATTTTATAGTTGGTAATTTTGCAAGAAGATTTGGTAATGCTCAATTTTCTAACAAAAAAATTTCATAATTTGTTATATATTCGATAAAAAGTTTCCTAATTCGCTATTTTAAATTATAGATAGATAGATAGTTTATTTAACCATGTTACATATACAAGTACGTTTATGGCAGGTCAGAACAGACCGAACAATTGGATGATAACACTTTAAAGTGTCAAATATTTAACAAGTTAACATATGTTAAAAATATCAATGATAATGGTAATTGAGAAAGACAAATATCTATAAAATAATGGGAAATGGCAAGTGTATATGTTTAAAAATAAAGAAATGTCACTAGTACCTATAATATAATACAATTGCGTCAATATTAAAAGTAATTAAAAATGAGATTACATTAATAGTACCTAATACATAAAATATTGTGAAGACAGAAAGAGATGTATAAAATAGTGCGACGTAAGGTACATAAAAGCAAGCTTGAGTTCTGTGTGCTATACTACATAGAGCTAGACTCTAAGAGAGTTGGCTTTTTGGAGGTATTACGATACACTGTAGAAGCAGTTTTCAAGAAAAAATCTTTTGATTGTAATTTTGAATTTTTTTGACTCTAATAGTTTAATTGACTCATCGAGAGCATTATATAAATTGAGATTTAAAGAATTATGTTGGCTTACAGCTAGTCTGTGTCGTTGAAGATTCAACAAGTCTGCAGATTTGGTGTTGTAATCGTGTATATCCGAATGCTTAGTAAATTTGGTCTTGTTATTATGTATTTCCAGTAGAACTGTGAAGGGAAGGAAGTGGCATTATGCTAAGTATATAATTCTAGAATCATACAACAGATATAAATCACAATTTGGAATCACTTCGTGTAGTGTCACTGGTTTTATAGACTAGTACCCAAAAATGTCACAATAACTGCAATTGAAGTTGTAGAATGAAACGCATCCTTGCAATAGTTTCCTTGAGAGCCTGATTTTCTGCGAAAAGGGTGACAATCTGTTCCTCACTTGGTATTCTTATTTTCGCGATTTTCCAACCCCGACATTATCACAGACTGCGATTCCCTGTTGAAAGAGAAAGAATATTTTTCAACATTTCTGAAGCGATGCTATCACAAAGTACACTAATTTTTTTTAATTATTAAATACGCACTTTTACAAAACCCTTGTCGAATCCAACATCAAATTCGTAGCAGCTGTCAATCGTGCTTCTACTATTGATATTTTCACTCTCGGCACATTTTAGCAAACAAATAGTGAGTTGATTTGTCAGACAAACATACCACACGATTATTTTACTCGGTTTTTGAACTATAGATAAATTTTTTTTAAGAAAACAATTAAAACATTCGACTTCCTTCGACGTTAACATGATTTACATATGCTTCCCTTGTTTTGACAGGACACAAAATGGCGGATGATAATACTCATGTTTTTAGTGCCTTAATCATAGTAGGCATGTGTCGCCAAGTATACCCCAAACATGCCCAGGTATAACTCAGTACACCACCCTTCTAGACATCTTAGTGTTGACTAAGCTGTGGTAACAGTCTCCTTCTCACAACGCGAACTCTGACGAAGTACATCGGGCCCGTTCACGAAGGCTGATGTCCCGCCCACATTTCTTTTGGAATTTACTTCCCCCCACACGGCCGTACCCCGTACCCCTGCGGAACTCGAAAGACGGTATAACCGGGTGAAACTGAATCTTAACTGTTTGTAAGCGATTTATAGGCGAGAGCAGTAGTTGATGAGAAATTAAAAGTTAAAAAAAAGAGTTACTCGAGGCCGGAAACTAACCCATGTCTCTTCCAACTAGTCCAACTAGCTATTATAATCTCAGCGCCTTAGACCGCTCGCCTACGGTGACCTCAGGAAACTTGACTGAAAAAATGAAGAAATAAATCATGCATTTGTCAAATGAAATCATTTAATCATTCTACCTGTATGTCTTGCGGTGAAGGTGTCGAAGGTGATTCCCCCATATCGCTGGTATCAGACATTTTCTTATGATTATCGAAGTTTGGCTATATTCTCCAAATATTCAATACCTATTCCGATTTTGATTTGACAAACGTCAAATGCAGAGCATGCACATATCATGCTAGATTGAAAAATAATGGGTTTCTATTGGTTGAAAATCTGTATCATAATGAATAATCTGTATCGTAATGGATTCCATTATAAAACGGGTTGTGGGCATATAAGTGTATCATTAGAGTACGGGTGTAGATAATAGTATATTATGCAACGATCGTGTAATGACTCGCATAAACCATACGAAACTCACCTTCGGCTCGTTTCGTATCCCGGTTTATGCTCATGTATTAATAACCATTACATGAGAGTTGCATACGCTATTTTATCTACACCCAATAAATAATGAAGAACTAAAAATATTATATTATTAGGTATTTATATTGAACACAATAATAGAAGATAATCAATCGTATTTCTTTGGAGAATTATACACAATTATAATTAATGGTATAACCACGGAAAATACGAGAAATGAAAAGAAAAAAAATGAAAAAAAATCTCTGCCGAGGTCAGGATTTGAACCCGGACGTTTCTGATCACTGCACCCTATTGACCACTCGGCCATGATAGCTCATTCGATTCGGTCGAAAATGAAAATATATGTGTTGCATATGTCATAATCCTTTCGATTGTATTTTTTTCTTGTCTAAGACATCTGTGTAGGAGTCGCTGGTAATTCTTCTATATCACCGCTAATAGTATATTATGCAACGATCGTGTAATGATGGTTATTAATATATGAGCATAAACCGGGATACGAAACGAGCCGAAGGTGAGTTTCGTATGGTTTATGCGAGTGTATTAATAACCATTACATGAGAGTTGCATACGCTATTTTATCTACACCCAATAAATAATGAAGAACTAAAAATATTATAATATTAGGTATTTATATTGAACACAATAATAGTATGTAATCAATCGTATTTCTTTGATGAATTCTACAGAATTATAATTAATGGTATAACCACGGAAAAAACAACAATGAGAAGAAAAGAAATGAAAAAAAGTCTTTGCCGAGGTCTGGAATTGAACCTGGGACGTTTGAGATCACTGTCCGCGCCGCTGACCACTCGACCATGAAAGCACATTGGATATCATCGAAAATAACAACATATGTCTTGCATTTGTCAAATGAAAAATATAATCCTTTCGATTGTATTTTTTTCTTGTCTAAGACATCTGTGGAGGAGTCGCTGGTAATTCTTCTATATCACTGCTATAAGACATTTTCATTCGATTATCGAAAATTGACTGAATTCTTCAAAAATTCAATACCTACTGATTTTGACTTGACAAATGTCAAAATGCAAAGCTTGCACATCATGCTTGATTGAAAAATAATGGGTTTCTATTGGTTGAAAATCTGTATCATAATGAATAATCTGTATCGTAATGGATTCCATTATAAAACGGGTTGTGGGCATATAAGTGTATCATTAGAGTACGGGTGTAGATAATAGTATATTATGCAACGATCGTGTAATGACTCGCATAAACCATACGAAACTCACCTTCGGCTCGTTTCGTATCCCGGTTTATGCTCATGTATTAATAACCATTACATGAGAGTTGCATACGCTATTTTATCTACACCCAATAAATAATGAAGAACTAAAAATATTATATTATTAGGTATTTATATTGAACACAATAATAGAAGATAATCAATCGTATTTCTTTGGAGAATTATACACAATTATAATTAATGGTATAACCACGGAAAATACGAGAAATGAAAAGAAAAAAAATGAAAAAAAATCTCTGCCGAGGTCAGGATTTGAACCCGGACGTTTCTGATCACTGCACCCTATTGACCACTCGGCCATGATAGCTCATTCGATTCGGTCGAAAATGAAAATATATGTGTTGCATATGTCATAATCCTTTCGATTGTATTTTTTTCTTGTCTAAGACATCTGTGTAGGAGTCGCTGGTAATTCTTCTATATCACCGCTAATAGTATATTATGCAACGATCGTGTAATGATGGTTATTAATATATGAGCATAAACCGGGATACGAAACGAGCCGAAGGTGAGTTTCGTATGGTTTATGCGAGTGTATTAATAACCATTACATGAGAGTTGCATACGCTATTTTATCTACACCCAATAAATAATGAAGAACTAAAAATATTATAATATTAGGTATTTATATTGAACACAATAATAGTATGTAATCAATCGTATTTCTTTGATGAATTCTACAGAATTATAATTAATGGTATAACCACGGAAAAAACAACAATGAGAAGAAAAGAAATGAAAAAAAGTCTTTGCCGAGGTCTGGAATTGAACCTGGGACGTTTGAGATCACTGTCCGCGCCGCTGACCACTCGACCATGAAAGCACATTGGATTTCATCGAAAATAACAACATATGTCTTGCATTTGTCAAATGAAAAATATAATCCTTTCGATTGTATTTTTTTCTTGTCTAAGACATCTGTGGAGGAGTCGCTGGTAATTCTTCTATATCACTGCTATAAGACATTTTCATTCGATTATCGAAAATTGACTGAATTCTTCAAAAATTCAATACCTACTGATTTTGACTTGACAAATGTCAAAATGCAAAGCTTGCACATCATGCTTGATTGAAAAATAATGGGTTTCTATTGGTTGAAAATCTGTATCGTAATGAAAATCTGTATCGTAATGGATTTCATTATAAAACGGGTGGTGGGCATATAACTGTATTATTAGAGTACGGGTGTAGATAAAAGACATTTTTATTCGATTATCGAAAATTGACTAAATTCTTCAGAAATTCAATACCTACTGATTTTGACTAGACAAACGTCAAAATGCAAAGCTTGCACATCATGCTTGATTGAAAAATAATGGGTTTCTATTGGTTAAAAATCTGTATCGTAATGAAAATCTGTATCGTAATGGATTTCATTATAAAACGGGTTGTGGGCATATAAGTGTATTATATTAGAGTACGGGTGTAGATAAAAGTAGGTAGTTCAGTGTTGTTTGGAGTATTATTTAGTAATGGAACCCAGAAATATCGTAATACTATGAAACATTCTTCCTCAGATCTTCTTCATCAGCTCGCAAAATGAGAAAATATCAATGAAAAAATTACTTGAAAATTATAATATGATGGAAATGTTAGAGGGTTCCAATAAGGTACAAAAATAACCGTGATGATTTGTATTTTTTTAATTGGTCCTTACTTCGATTATTATCTGCTGTGTGTATAAAAAAATATGAGTTATATTTCATTCATTCAATTTACTTTCGTTGAAGATGATGGTGAATCAGATGTCGTGTTTAATGGATAGTTAGATCATGGAGTTCCAATTAGTCGCAATTTCCACAAATGCTAGAATTATTCTTCTTTTTAATAAAATACATTTTATTAACATGACCAATTTCGCATAGGTATTGACATGTGGTTTTCAAACGGTTGACCCTCTCCAGCTATGGGATTACGGTAGTGGAAAGAGAATTTCTTGTTTGGAACCAGATATTTACAATAGCAAGGTAAGATATTATATTTATATGAAAAGTGTAGTCGTCGAAAACCAATAACGAAATAAAAATCTTTCTTTTGATTTTTTAAAACTGAAGTGGTTCTTGTGGAGACAATTATCAATTCATTTTCATATATATATATATATATATATATATATATATATATATATATATATATATATATATATATATATATATATAACTGCAAAAAATGGTCAGTGAAATTGAATATTCAATGATGACAAATACAGATTACGTTCGAATGTTTTTATATTTTTGAGCATTCGACTGTTTTTGGTAGCATATTATAATGAATCACACCTGAGCGATGGATTAATCTCTTCTGCTTAGAATTCTTTAGTCAATTGTAGCTGAATGATTATAAATCAGGAATTATGGTGGTAAAATTTGAATTGTAATGTTCATCGCGTTTTAATACAATGAACAAGCATAAATACCTTATATTTGTATAAAGTGCACAAATTAAGCAGTCCCTGGAGTTTCAAGAGGTTGACTGTAAGTACTCTATGGTTGGACATGCATTTTGTAAAATTACAAGAAGCGCAGACCCGCATAATTTAGTTGTTTTCAATTTACAATAAAGGTATCTTGGAATTGAGAATATTTTATAATTTAATTTTGATTTGCAGCTATATTGCGGAAAGTATGTTTCCAAAGATTTCATAGTAACCGGTGGAACAGATCCTAATCTATTTCGTCTAGTGGACCTACAAACTACTGCGGTAAGTTATGTAGAATTTTTCTACCATTAGGTCAACAGGAAGGTTATTGAATGTTTATATATATATATATAAAACACCCTCGCCCCTCCGCACAGCGTCAATGACGTCCTCTTTGTCGGAAATTATTCTAATACAACTCTACACATTTCTCATATCCAAGACTTGCATTTTTTCCGTTTAACTTCAATAACTTTTCCTCTCATTTGTTTTTCTTGTTAACAAAACTTATTCGCGTCATGAGTTTTCTTCTATGCTTGAAATGTATTTCAATCAATTCTTTATGATAAAATTCACTCTTTATTGTCAACATTTCAAACGGATAACGTGATCCAGTATTTTTGATTCATTAATTATGCGGAAGTCCGTGGAAATTCTACATGGAAGGTTTCTTATATAAAAATTGCCGTGCTATGATATGGAGTTCTTTCATGTCAGTGCGCAAGGCATCACTTTTGACCAGAATGTCAAATGGTCAATTAAGCTCATCATCATCATCAAATCTACCTCTCCAGAGTATCGAGGAGTACCTATGTAGTGAGTATCCACTCTGAAATTGTCCCGGCCTGACAGATGTATTTTCATCCTCCCTGGTTTCGTCAGGCAAACGTTTCCTAATTCATATTCTCTGTCTCACCCTCATCGATAGTTACTTCTTTTACGGAAGCTCCATATTAATGAATAATAAAGTTGTACATCTGTTTCATGCTCTTGATACTATCACTGTTGCAAGGCCTGTTCGCAGCGAAAGCTTTTTACTGGACACTCAAAAGCAAAGCTGCCACAGAATTGCCAAAAAAACAGTTCCAAGTATCTGAAGCTTGACAAAGAATTCCAAGTACTTCTTTTTGAGCGACTGCTTTTACTCTTTGGTTATCAGTGATAATTATGCTTTACAAGCGTCTTTCTTGCCGACCAACGTGTTTTTAGCAGCGACATCAGGGTTGAATTGCTTTCTTTTTTGGGAGTCTCTTAAGGACTAGCACCTTTTTTTAGAGGCGAATAATTATAGAGGCTGTTCAAAAGTGTGGAAAAATCATTAATCTTCTTATAACAGCTGGTTGAGTGTTCGCCAACTGAACTGCAGGGAGCATACAGAATTTTTCTTCAATCCTTGCTTGTACACAAGAACCGTTCCACTATGTCGCCTTTTCCGGAAACATACCTAATTATTATCGCCAATTGATCTACCTGTGAAAAATCTTGCGTGAAAAATACTCTGTAGAGTAGCCTTCATGTCTCCTATCAGTATACTGGTTACTTTATTGCGCATTAGTACGAGAAACTTCTCATACATTGATGACAATAAGTATATATGTCTTTGGCCTGACTTCTTATATTTGGAAATATAAGAGAACAAAAACACTGGAAACTGTGCAATTAATTTATACACAATAAAACTACCACATTTTATATTGGTTCCAAATCTCTCAAATGAGCTCAGCAGCAGCTAGTGAACGAATGGCTCCTCCAATAAAATTTTTCTTTCCCAATATGTGATAGCATTTGATAATCAACTCTTCCTGCATTTTATTTTCCTTTTATTACTATAGAACACACGATTTATGGCCTGATGAGTTTTCGTGGCCTTTCAAATAATCATGTTTATGTCTCCAGTCTTTCGCTAATATGTGGAAATTTTTCTAAGCTAAAGCTTTAAGCGTTATTAGGTAGAATCTTTTTATCCTTGCCCACTGATTAATCAGATAGACTAACTCTGACATATGTCTTCGATGAAGATTTTTCATCCCTACGTGCTGATAATATCTGACAGTTATACTTGAACATCATTTCTATTTTCATTCGAGCTCCTTTTCCACTCATCATGTGAGTTTTGCAATGGATTTTTTATAAAATATTGCAAATTCTCTAGACCAATAATCTTCCTGAAATTCTAATTCCCGTCTCATGACTGTTTTGAAATAAATTTAATTTCACTAAATTCATTAATGTATTGAAAAATGCAAGGCAACATCTATGAAATCGTTCAGTTGAAACTTCAAATGTCAGGAGAGTTGCCCTTATTTAATGATCTTTAGATAATAGGTAAGCTGGAACCTTTGATGTGAGAAAGTGAAATTTTTCAATTGAGACAATTACCCTAACACCAAAATTGATATCACGTGCTCTCAACTTCAGACGGAGCATCAATATATTCATGGAATTGGCCGATACTTGATGAAAATCCATGATAACGTAAATAAAAATTTCACGAGACAGTTTAAGAAACCTCTACGTGTTTGAGTACGTATAGCGGTTTTCAAAAGGTATAGTTTTTTTTCAAATTATTTATTTAACGTCGGCCTATTTCCGCTACCAAGGTCAATCACCGACGCCGGTCGCAGCACACTTCCCCCAACCGGAAATTTTGTCGAACCCTCTGATATTCCAACCAGAGGTAGGGATCTTTTATGGGTCCAACATTCATGGACGGCATATCCTCAATATATCTTGTACTCAATGATAGCTATGATATCGCTTTCGACGCGGTCTTTCCCTGCATGAAATCACCCATCCAAGTAGTAACCGCGCTCGGCGCTGCTAACTTCAGATATCGAATGACTGTCAGTCAACCTAAAGAGCTGGGCCATGCCCTAATAGCCGAAACACACATAAATAATTTCATAAATCGAGGATATCAATTCGTTTGAAGCTGATAACTTGGTTCCATCGGGTGCGATTAATATCATTTTGGTGTTTGGCTAATCGATCTCTCTAACAAAAAACTGTTTTTAGGAAGACGAGAACCTCTGACCCGAGAGTTTGCGAGTCGCTCGAGATTATTTATAGTTGTAGTGCTTACAAACTGTTATGTCACGTTAGTTCGTTGTTAAATGTACAATTGGAATGAACGAGAAAAATCAAAACTCAATTCTACAACAAACATTTTCATTTTTTAGAAGTTTTGCGTCTTCATGACCAGCGTAGACCATACAGTGAACCTTGTTTTTTCAGTGGTTTTTGACACTCATTGGTTAGTAGTGACATGTGCTTTATAATCAGTCCAGTAACTTTGGTCTCTTTTTGTAGTGGAATTATCACTTTACCATATTTATAGGTTAATACAGCTTGAAGATTCACTTGCAGGTAGGAAATTCCCTTAACAGTGTACAAAGACAAAAACGAATAGTGTGCCAACCAATCGTTGTAATTCCTGCAAAATTCCACTCTGATACAAGAGACCAAAAGTCACATGGAACTCGATTTTCACTGTACATATGGACAACCAACTCCTGATATAGAAAAAAAATATGACAGATATCCAGCAATCAACCTGTAGAAACTGTTACAGGGGATAAGCTTGTTGAAATAGGCGTCATATAATCGCAGTAAACCCATGAGGATGAAGTCGTTTCTGGTGACTTAGGAAAAGAAAAAGTCTGCCAGCTTCTGTTAAAGAGCCAGCTATGCAGTTATGAATACAAAGCGAGGGTTTACATAGAGCTGTTATTTAATTTTTTGGCATTGGGGTATTTGTTACTCCAAAAATCAATAAATCTCATAAGTGAAATTGATGGCCACTATAAAAAGGTATGTTGCAATCAAGACGGAAACTGAAGAAATTATTGAAAATCTGAATACCGAAAAAACAGCAGGCGAAGAAGGAATCTTCCTTGAATAGTGATGATAGTCGAATTCTGACTAGCACTTATTCTGCTTATTTATTTCAGAAATCATTTGGTGGTGGTATTTTGCCGTGAAAATTAAAACAGCGAAAGTTCCGCAAATTTTAAAACGTGGCAAAAAATTATACGAACAATTATAGATCAGTTTCTGTATTAATTGTATTTTCGAAAACTTAAGGAAAAATAATGAATATCACGTTTTGGGAAGAGGTAATAACGCCACCCAAATTATAAATTTCTTCAAATCTCTCGCCGAAGTTACCCCAAGTTTTATCTGGTAGACGACTGTTACCACAAAAATACAACTTTCTTACATTAGTAGACCTTACCTTGCGATATCATATACTCGATATAGTGAATAAACAAAACTTCTTGAAATTATTCATACTCAGTAACATTAGACCAGGCATCACAATAATGAATCTGAAAAGGTCGCAGTGAATCGGGCCATGGGCCAGCTCATCGATAAACTAACATTAGACGGGAATTCCATTGCCAAAGTTTTGAATGGAAAATAAGTACAAAAACAGTGGAGTTTCAACAGTTCATTGGTCACCAAAATAAGAGGATAATAAAATAAAAAGATGGGCTTTTATTACATTAAGTTGAAGAAGTCAATGTAACGTAAGAGATTGTCCCGATTAATTCCTCACCTCTAACCAGACTAAATGAAGCCGATAAACATGATCCACCGACGTTTTGCGATACGATATTATGAGATCTCTTCACCGAGAAAAAAGTTTAATAACCACATTCAAAATTTTAATAGTAGCAATCAAAAAGTTCATCTAAATACGTGACTAAGACACAAGTCACTTGCCTCAAATGAAACTAGAACCTTGACAGAGTTTAATTGCGATAATTAAACAATTTCCAAATACACTAAAGTGTTTATCACTATTAAAAACAGATAATTTACAGCAATTAATCAAACACTTTACCACTAACATATAGTTTAATTGGTCTGGTTTTGAAACTATTAAATTGGGTATTTGCACTAATCAAAGATGGTCTTTATCACTATTAAAATGCTTTATTTACATCAATGACTCTAGGACATTAACACTATCAAACATTTTAATTGCCTCTGAATACAGAATGGCTCCAGTACAAATAAAAATGTACTTGCTACTACTGAACTGTGCATTTGCACTCATCAAACAGTGATCTAAAAGAAGTGCTGAAAACAATTGCTGCTTTCAATGACTTCAGTTATTGTAATCACACTGTATTTTCGGAGCAATGAAAAAAAGGTACTTGAGACAAATACAGATATAAAAAATAAATTGTCCTAAGGAATATGTTGAATAATAGTGAATGAATGAACAGTTTACAGCAAACATAAAACATATTTACCTCAATGAGTCTTCTCCTTGTAAATGGATCCGAATAGACGTCTTATTTTCCTCTTTTCTTTTCAGTTATATATATATATATATGTGTGTGTGTAACTAGATTATCAAATCCTCTGGTCTACCACAACTTGCATTCAATTCGAAAGGCCCACCACAAGACAGTTAGCTGTTTCTGGCTTTGGCCTTCATCAGCTGTGGGTTGGCAAAGTCCTCGTATCGGAGACAAATTGTTGTAGATGCCAACCCACAGCTGATGAAGGCCAAAGTCAGAAACAGCTAGCTGTCTTGTGGTGGGCATTTCGAATTGAATGCAAGTTGTGATAGACCAGAGGATTTGATAATCTATTTATCAGTTTTCCTGATTCATCTGCTTCATAGCAAATACCTCTTTCTGTATATATATATATGGAGCATGCACATAATTGAAACTTTTGCTAGAGATCAATTACCCAAACACGAAACTGATATTTTTGCCGCGCTGTTCGCTATCAAGGTTAGCATCTTCAAGAGATTCAATTTGAATTTTCTTCTTCTGAAGATGCTAACCTTGTTAGCAAAACGCGCGTCGAATGCAAAAATATCAGTTTTGTGTAAGGTTAATTTATCTCTAGAAATCTAGAAAAAAATGTAAACTTTCACACCAAAGCTTCCAATCTTATTGTTTATTCATGCACATGTTTTGATTTCAATCAACAGTATTATATGAACCTGCAAAAGATCATGGTGAATTGCGAAAATAAACTAAGTTGGTTTCAAGTACTCATTTATTTTCAACTGTAAAATGAACGAAATAATAATCTCTTAGATACTCTTATTATAAACTGTGATGAAAGAGGTTCTAAAATTACTTATAAAAGTAGTGAAACTATAAAAGAACTAACAGAGTAATAAACATCTCTTCCATTTCTAGGTTTCAAGTACTCATTTATTTTCAACTGTAAAATGAACAAAAAATCAATATCCTAGATCATCAGAAACTGTGATGAAAGAGGTTTTGAAAATACTTATAAAAGTAATGCAACTATAAAAGAACTAACTGAATAATAAACATTACTTCCATATCTAGTATCACATTCCTTCAACACTTTCTGGTATTCCATTCTGCGTGCATATAATATAATAGTCCAGGGTGTCCACTGATATATATCTATAAATATATAGGAGATACAATAAATGCAGTACACATGCACAACCGCACATAATATATTATAATAGATAAAAGGACGCATGAACTTCTATATGAAGTTACCTAACAAAGACTCAAAACTGTACTGAGAACCAAGCACCACAAAAACTCGACACGGAATCGCAGACGCCGCACGCGCATTCATTTGGGGTGCGAAATAGCATACCCCCACCCTAATTATTAAATATTGTTCATTGCCACAATTACTTCCTTATCTCATAGTAAATTGTATATGTATTGTCATAAACCCTCAACCCATCTCTGATAAATGAACTCAGTGTCAATTATAGGGTCAACCTGCGACAATCAAACAGTTTCTTGGGGTAAATGTACACATTAATTGTGGCATTTGAACTTCAATAACTGCAACTACTCAAGTGTCAAGATTTTTTTTTTAATTGTAGCGAAGACTGAGATTTGAAGGTGGGAATTAAACATTTGATAGCCACAATTAAAATTGTGTTAGATACACCAGTTTATTTGGAGCATTTCTCTCAGTGTTCGGATTGCCCCTAAACTGGTAATTTCAACGTCCATTATACGAATAAAATAATTTTAAACAGGGCAACATCTTACCACATGAATCACCGAGAAGAAAATCTGAGTACTTTATGTCGTCATGAATCGGATTTATCCATTACCTTACCTTAGAAAATTGCGTTACTACCTTACGTTTATATGAACAAGGCCCAAAAAATCGCAAGATTATTTCGAAGTAAGGATATATTGACAAAACCAAAATTGTATCTATTTATTCGAAATCGAAGGCAGAAACCGAGGGGTTGACCACTGAGGAAAAATGTGTACACTGGAATTCCCGTAAACCGGAATTCCCCGGAATTCCTACAAAAAAAAAATGTCAATTTGAAGAAATATCGATAAAATTTTAAAACTAAATGACGGAAATACTGGGAATTCCGAGGAAACCTGACGAAATATGAAAGATATATTTCAGAAATTTCGCACAAGTTTTTTTGAGATTTCTGTTTGGAACATAAACTTTAGACTTTTAAGTAGTAGACTATGTCATGATTATGACCCAATCTGAATAATATCGGATTTTACATATCAAAACTTTTCACATTTTCATTGAGGCTGGTATTTATTATATCGGAAACAAAATGAATCATGTGTATAATGCGAGTCACAATCGTAAAATAAAGGGAACGGATCGTCTGATTCCACTCAGGTTTGTTTTATTAGCATCATTTTTCCTGAGATTTTTCCTTATAGAATCAAGTTCTGAATCCGTTAGAATAAATATGTATCGAAAAAATACAATTTGTCATTGAAAAAAATACGGTATTTTATGGTGTATTGAGTAAATTCTATTATTTTCAACCGCTAAATGATTACGGGATACTCAATCTGTGGAGAAAATCCTTTTTATACGTTTTTGTCATCGCTTATGTAGCGAAAATGAACTGTTTCCTTGAAAACGTATATTCCATAATATCAAAAATTATTGATAATCCTTCAACATTACCTACTAGGAAAATAAAAAAATCTTATTCACCGGTGTGTTCACCCTGTATAAACTCAAATGAGAACAGTTGACACTGAACCACAATATATCCGATCATCTTTTTATTACAAACCGATAAATTATATGAAACCGTCCAGATAACATGATGGAGCTGCAGAGAAACTTCAGAAATCATACAAAGACTGCAGTCATTGACTATATGACTCAGATCGTATAACGCGAGCTATAACCGTCTTATTTCAATTTCGGTAACCGCTGGCAACAATATGACAACCTGTGTTTTGTCTGTCAATTATGATCTAGTCTCTCTTCCACAATCAAGGGTGTCCCTTCTTCTTGTAGAGTGAAATTTCAAGACACGTCATTTTTGAAATATTGAGGAAAATAATGGCAGTCGCAGAGGTTGACCCCAAAAACAAACACACAAACTACGACACGAAGTTTTTTTGGGCTGTTTCACATGCCCAATTCATATATATTCGAATCAGAATGAGGTTCTATTCCATTGAAAGAAGTTATCGGATTATTTGAAAAAACTACCCTCAACCACACCCCTCTCGAGGCCGCACAAACTATAAAACAAAGTTTTTTGGGTTGTTTCACATGCCTTATTTATATATTCGAATCAGAATGAGGTACTATTTCACTGAAAGAAGTTATTGACTCATTTGCAAAAACTTCCCCAACACACCCCTCCAGGGACATATCAGATTATATCTATCAGATCGTGAAGATTGTTGTCATCAGGCTTATTTTTCGCTAACAAAATGTATTTCAAAGTGGAAATTCGCCACAAACTCTTTCAAAACAAAGCTCCTAACTTTCTTCGTCCAGTGGAAGTGGATTACTTCACAACGGTGTTTTGTTTTTGAATTATGATTTTATATAAATATTGAAATTTTACTGAATGCTTTTTTATTATTGCGCGAATAAATTGAAGTTACCTACTAATAATCCCTATAGTTTCTTAATAAATTTTTCGGAATTCCCCAGGATTTCCCTCGGAATACCTCGGAATTCCCTGGAATTCCTATCAATTGTACACCGGAATTCCCATGTGGTCAACCCCTCGGCAGAAACTAATTGAAAAACAAATGGTCATAGCTCGCGTTTTTTTACATGTCGTTACCATTCTTCATATGATAGAATATAACATTACCTGTTCCTCACCTGTGCAAGCTCTGCTTGTTTGATTAGAGGAATGGTATCAGGAATGGAGTGGTTCATAATATGAC
>JAVJAQ010004487.1:0-31682 GCA_032362365.1 Zygogramma bicolorata | reverse complement strand
TACATTCAGGAGGTCCCAGCGGCTAAGTTCAGCCACTCAGCATGTTGTGGCCGCTGTACTCAGCGGCTTCGTTTCGCCTGAATGCGTAGCTCATTGACAGCGACAGCCGATCAAAAGTCAAAACATTCAAAAACATAACCAAATAGTTTTTTGTTTGGTGTTTATGCACAATGCACAAAAATATTATGAAAAATAATATAAAGATGTAATCATGCAACCAATATTAATATCAGGAAGACCAGGGGGGCTAATAAATATGAAACCGGTACAGAAGTTCTTCCATTACCGGAAACATCAGACTACAAAGCAAAAATTAAAGAAATGTTGGACCACATGATAATCGAAGGAGACTATAATTTTTCTCTCAAGTATTATTTGAATTTTATGAGGAACCCGAAATTCAAGATGAAAATGAAGAATCTATAATAGATTGTGGAAACGTGACGGGCTCTTGAAAAGTGCCAAATATTCAGACACCCTCAGTAAAAGGTGCCACAAAATCCAAAAGATTAACTGAAACACTACAAGATTATTCAAGAAATACAATTGAAACTGGGCTAAAAAGAGATTATTACAAAGAAAGATTTGAAATTTTGGAAGAAAATACTCGAATTAAACAAGAAAAACTACAAGTTAAAAGAGAAGACGTAGTTGAAAAAGAAATAGCAGCTGCATTAAAACTGAGAGGCTTAGCCCATCTAATAATCGGAAATTATTACTTTTTTGTTTCAACAGTGATTTTTATGTGTGTATTGGTTGGATGTTATTTTTAACTTTAAACGAGAATGTGACTTAATTTTTGTACTGTTATTAAGTTATTTAATAAGGTTAAACAAGAATGATATACGTATGTTACATTTTTATTAACTTTTTCACCGATTCGTTAGTTTACTATAAGCTTAACAAAATGAACATAAAGTTTTTATTTATGTTGTGTTATTTATTAGTTATATATAGGTGAATCTACGATTGAAAAATATTTCAAAATATTTTATATTTCATTTATTGCTACACCTTACAAAAATATCTTTGGTAATTACAAGTATTGTGACTTACACCCAACTCAATAGATTAGAAACGAAAATATTTTAAAAATAGTCTAGATATATCTGACCTCATGCATACCGGGTGTTTCATTGGTAAACAGATAAATGGTCACTGTGTCTAGAGGACTCCAAGATCGAAAAAACTGGTTTATTTTAAAATTATATCTGGACATATTCAATCACTCTCACGAAAAGCATCGATTTTTTTACTTAAAGATTTTTTACCAACGAATTTTTTCAGACTCGAAGTTCTCTTTTATAATTTCCTACCAGTTGATTTCTCAATGATCTAAATGAAACACGCCAAAATCAACATTATTTATTTCTTCAGGTGGTGGCAAATCACTATTGTGTTCTATACAAAAATTATGCAAGACTGCACAAGCATTTATTATTTTTGAGGGTTTGTAATGGAGTACCCTGTGTTTTAATAAACACCGAAATCGTGCCTTCAATAACCCATTAACAACATTCAATGGCGGTTCTGGTATAATGCTGCATTATATAGGGCTTCCGGAGAGTTGGGCATGGGATTTGAGAAATGAACCTGAGAATATGTCCTCAATGAGTATCCTGAATCCCCTAAAGTAAAAGAAAACCATAATTTTTTTAAAATGTAGGTAACTCATATCATAACAATCAACACAAACATACATAACCCAATTTCAAAATGACATGTCAATGTCAAAATCGCGATCCGCTTTCTCGAAAGCGACAAATTTTTACGCTGAGCAAAACACTCAGCCGCTGTCGAACAGCTTTTAAGCAGCGCTGCATTCAGATAGACCGCTTACTAAGCGGTCTCAGCCGCTGGGACCTCCTGAATGTACCCATTATCTGCTGCTAATGTTTTTGTTATTTCATGTGCGATGATGTTTTTATTTCGGTTCAATAAATGAATATTAGGACTATTTTATTTGAATTTGCTTTTTTTGAGTTCTTTTGTACAAAGTTCCACCACTCTTGAATCTCAATAAGTAACAAATTGCCCTTAGAATATAAATTTTCTTCACAGAACTCATAAAAACATCCAAACAACATGAAATCAAATCGAATTCACTATCCCTCGACAAACCCTGTTAGCCTCTACAACAGTATTCTTCATTATAGGTATAAAGTCAAAGGCTAGTGATTTCTATTTTGTGTTGAGTTACTGTTCAATTTTGAGAAATTATATTCCTATTGTAAGCATTTTTTTATTGTCAATGTGATTGATAGAGCACATCTGTAACTTCTAATTATATTGCCAAATCATGTAGATAATTTAGTAAACTTTTGAACAGTATGTATACTTTCAGTTACAGAGTATTTGCAAAATCACAAGAAGTTGATTCAAGTATACTTCTGAAATGTCTCTGAATGGTAGCTGTAAGTTCTGATTATGAGGTCCCCGGTACATATTGAATGAAAGATGATTTGAATATACTTTTGAAATATATAGGAACATTTTCTGGAACGTCTAGTTAAAATGTAACTGCAACATGACAAAATAAATTTTATTTGAATGTCATATTGAAATGTTGATTCAACCTTTCATTTGAATGGTGTATGAAATATCCTTAGGTAACATCACCTAACATAACTTTTGAAATATTACAAATGGACGTTGCAATGGCGGCCGTTACGGCGTTGCTGGCATGTTAATGCAACATCACTGCAAAGTCTGAAGCAACATTACACACCCCATATATCATTTGCAGCAACATTGAGACAACATTTCTTTGCTCAGTGGGTAAATGACAGCGGATATCCCATTACCATATATTTTTATTAATATTGTAAGCAAGCCCTTGTACTATTAGATTATGATAGAGTACGTTCTGATACTTTACGATTATGACGCAATACGTTTTGATTTTTTACGATTATGATAAAGTACGTTTCTGATTTTGTACCATTATGATGAGTTACGAATTCTATGAAGTACGGTTATGATATTTTGATGTTCTGATATTGTAGCGATATGATAAGATACGATATGACGAAATACGTTCTGAATATGTCCATTATGATACATTACGTTATGAAAGTGTAGCGTTCTGTTACTGTACGTTTCTATTTTGTACTATATGATAAATTACGATTTCTATTATGTAGCGTTATGATAGCGTAAATTTCTTCGTTTTACGATTTCTATTTTGTACATTATGACGAAATAGGTGACCCCGGTATGCTGTGGGCTGTGTCAACGCGACAAATCTTTTACTTTTACAGCAGAGTAACTAAGACACCAAGCGACAGAGACAATCAGGAATCAGCCACATAAAACATATATGTTTGTGTGTTCTGTGACAATTTCTTTGCACTTTTTCTGTTTATCTTTGGTTCTATGGGGTTATGCCACCTATAGAGATTTTCAATTTACCCAATTTACCCCAGAATTGCCAACTTCGATTTCCCCAAACCCTGCCCCTAGCCTCAGGTACCCCTTCGCCAATAAACTCGTGACATTTCGTAACTTTCCTATATATGAACGTTAGGTAAAGCTAAAATTAGCTGCCCCGGGGCTTGAAACTCCCAAAAAGAAAGCTGCATATGTAACAAGATGTATTATATAGGGAAGAATATCGACCGATGAGGGCGCTGGTGGTGGTTAAACTTTATCCACCATTTTGAAATAGTTACCTTCTTTACATATTTGTGAAATAACGCGCCAAACTGAAATCCAGACATCAGTTGCCCCCGTTTCTTGTGAAGAGGTTAATATAACTGTGTTCATGATGCTTTGAATAGCCGCACAATACCATTCATTGGAGGTGAACATAGATGCATTGTGTTTTAAAATATAATGATATTTGTTCCAGGACATTCTTTAGTTTTAGTGTAGTGTTAGTGAGCTAAAGAGGCTTTCATTACATGGATGATGAAATGCGCCATATTTTCGCCTAAAAATAGACAAACAGACTCACCAGGTAACAAGAAATCATCTCTCTTGAAATGCAAGTAACACACTGAAGCCGCTCTAGGTGGTGATTTATGCAGTTTCAGTTTAATTTTCCAAGCCTTGTACCTGTCTATTTTCTCTTTCAATCCACTTTCCGTAATGTTTCCCACCAAAGATGTATTTATCTTTGGAAACGTGTGGAAAGACAACTTTGGATTTCGGTTCCCAGAGTTGCGGCAACTTGGCACCAAACACTTTATACGGCTCACTGAGCGATCTGCATCCATGATTGTTTGTTATTATCAATCAAAAAAAATTACAACTTCAGATGAGATTTCCTAAATCAACACCAAAGAACTCAATAAATTCACACACATAAAATGGAAGCCCATTGTTTGTGAAATTATAGCAGTGCGTTATATTTCCGCCAGACGTCGCATAAAATTATGAACTTCCCAATTCCTGGTGCGATCTCTGATTCGATATTGTTTTGTCAAAAACTCTAGACACGATTCATCATATCCACGGAATTCACTGCGATTTCCAGTAGATGGTGCAAGATTCGAATTCTGGCAGCTATTGACATTTGCATTCCATTTTATTCGAATTTTGCTGGAAGTTTTCTATAATTTTTCTAACCAGCTATTTGTCGTTTCCAGATCAACTCTCTACCGTAGTTTTCTTAGTTATTTGTCATTCATCTGCCAGTTTTTTCCGTTTGTTTAGTATTTAATTCAAGTGTTGTTTTAAATAGTGCTCTATAATGGATATCAAACGCTATGGTATTTCTGGACGAAATAATCAATCATCTAATCATCTGTATCAAGTTCCGTTGGTTAGTACAAAACAATCAATACACATGTTCTCAACTTCAACTGGTCAACCTAAGGCGAGATTATTCTGACGCTGATTAAAACAAAGTTCATCTTCCTCAGTTTTCACTTTAGTAGAAGTTATATTTGTGTTATTTGCTGATTGCTTTCCAGAATTTTCCAGTTTTACATATTCATTTCAAGTTACAGCTAGTGACACTGGTTGTTACAAAGTTCTTTCGGGGGAATGTTCTCAAACACGGTCTTCTCATACAGCGCCATAATTGCCTGCACTATAGATAGCAATCTTCCTTATGAATTGAAATTACTCAGGTTATTCTGGACTATGATGAAATGAGTTCAGCATATTCAAACAGAATCCTTTGGTCACCCTCACTCAGTGCGTGTTCCGCCATCGCCGATTTGTCAGTTTGTCCTAGCCTGCAGTTCCTTTCATGCTCTTTGAGCTTTGTTCCCATGGATCTTTTCGTGGTACCGATGTATACCTTCCCACAGGTGCACGGTATGCGAAAAACCCCTGCTGCTGACAGTGGGTCTCTTTTGTCTTTAGCCGACCTTTGTTGGACCTTCTTGGTCGGCTTGAAAACCGTTTTTATGTTATATTTCCCCAAGAGTTTCCCAATTCTCTCAGTGACCCTCGGGATATATGGCAGATATGCATTTGTCGAGCGTTCAGGTGGTCCAGAAAAAGATTCAGAGCGTCCCTTCCATGTTTCCAGACGACGAAGGTGTCATCCACGTAACGTAGCCACAAGGTCGGCTTCAAATCAAAGGCGTCGATTGCCTTCTCTTCAAAACGTTCCATGAAGAAATTGGCTATCACTGGGCTCAGTGGACTTCCCATCGCCACTTCAGCCAATTGTTCATAGAAGTTTCCCCTCCATTGAAAGTAACTTTCCGTAAGGCATGCTCAGTGGCATGATGGATTTATGCACCTTCGGAAGACCGTAGAGCCTCAGGTCGGCTAAAGACAAAAGAGACCCACTGTCAGCAGCAGGAGTTTATCGCATACCGTGCACCTGTGGTATACATCGGTACCACGAAAATATCCATGGGAACAAGGCTCAAAGAGCATGAAAGGAACTGCAGGCTAGGCCAAACTGACAAATCGGCCACAGGATTCTGTTTGAAAATGCTAAACTGATTGCCCCAACCAGAGTTACCATAGCCGACTGGTACGGGAGGCGATAGAGATCCAAAAACACACGGACAGTTTCAACAGAAAGAAGAAGCGTTGAGTCAACAGAATTTGGAATCCCATTCTGAGGAAATCAAGAATAACTAATGAAATCACGGTAGGTAGTGCGGCAACTAATAATGATGATTATTCCCCGAACCCGACAGAAGTAATTAACACTCCAGACTCCCTGCATCAATATAAATACTCCTTACGAAATCGAAACGTTTAGTCATCGGAAATGAGTAAGCCTCTGAAGAAGCTGACCATTCGCGCTAGAGAAACGTTAAGAAGAAATTTCAAAGAACGACGGCCTTCAAGCCCGAAGAAAAGTAGTTTCTAGCACGGATTGTTGACTACTTCGACGGAATTCCGCAGAGAAATACGTTATGATGCACATGAATATGTAAAAAAATGAAAATCAACAGTTTTGCAGTGCACATACGCGTTTTTTTTTATATTTGTGGCAGAATTCTCATCTTGATAGCGGATTTTGATCACTTGCGTAGCGACTTGCTCCATCGATTGGTTGTGATTGGCAACTCTGTAGCAGTGTGTTCATTAATCTGTGTACCAATTATATTACTAACTGCTATACACCGCGGACATGTGACGTCACATGCATCAGCCTGCTGGACAAACAAATCGTATTTCCATAAACAACAATGCTAATTTAATGAGATTATAATTGCAATTCTGAGATACAAAATACATTAATACATCGTTGCCCATTTCAACTTTTTAGTATTTAAATCTGCTCTTCTAGTTGCTTGAATCAACAATTTACGTCTCTTACAGCAAGAGGATTAATATTCTTCCTATTGTCGAAAATAGAAGGGATTCGATGGATTGAAACATCACAATCGCTCAAAATTAACTCAATTATTCACAAAGCATATTTTGAAATATGACCCAAATGCATTTGTAGATCCGTTTATCCAACAGGCTGGATTTACAACTTCCTTTCAATACCGTCGTCCGTCAGATATGCCCGCGGGCCCGCGGTTTATGTCTATACAGGAGCATTGATGTAATATAACATGGACTGGGCATTAGAGTGAGAGGATTGATCCCCACGCCTAAAACGGCATGAACATATTAAACTAAGGGCAACTGCGTCACCACTTACGAGTGACGTCACAATGTATCATTTGTTGCATATTTGCATAGTCAAAAATCCGTTTTACAGTGAGGGAGTTGTTGATCTGTTGATTTGTGTTTGCGATTTTTTGAAGCTATTCGAAGTATTCAATAGTGTATGGTTTTATGTTTATGGATATTTAAGACCTTTTCAATTAACTTTTTAGTGTTTATGCGTTTGTGTAGAGTCGAAATCATAAGAGTGGATTGTTCAATGCATGATATATTTATAAATAAAAAAAAATATTTTCAATTCACAATGAAAACTATATGAATTGAACATTTCATTACAGGGAAGGTCGTGAAAAAATGACCAATATCGATAAAAATATGTATATGAGGAACAAGGAATACTATATATGTATATGAATCATATAAGCTATTCTAGTGAATCTTGAATAACACTATATATTGGTTATTGAAAATAACTGTTATAGAAGAATATTATGAGGCACCACTGATATTTCTGAAATATCTTGTAGGTACCTAGTGGTTTATTGATAGTATATTATGCATCGATCGTGTAATGATGGTTATTAATACATGAGCATAAACCGGGATACGAAACGAGCCGAAGTGAGTTTCGTATGGTTTATGCGAGTTTATTAATAACCATTACATGAGAGTTGCATACGCTATTTTATCTACACCCGATAAATAATGAAGAACTAAAAATATTATGTTATTAGGTATTTATATTGAACACAATAATAGTAGGTAATCGATCGTATTTCTTTAAAATATTCTACAAAATTATAATTAATGGTATGATATAACCACGGAAAATTCAACAATGAGAAATGAGAAAAAAAATGAAAAAAAGTCTCTTGCCGAGGTCAGGAATTGAACCCGGGCGTTTCTTTTGACTGTTCTCTCCATTGACCACTCGGACATGATAGCTCATTCGACTAAGTTGAAAATAAAAACATATGTGTTGCACATGTCGAATGAAAAATATAATCCTTTCGATTGTATTTTTTTCTTGTCTAAGACATCTGTGGAGGAGTCGCTGGTAATTCTTCTATATCACTGCTAAAAGACATTTTCATTCGATTATCGAAAATTGACTGGATTCTTCAAAAATTCAATACCTACTAATTTTGACTTGACAAACGTCAAATTGCAAAGCTTGCACATCATGCTTGATTGAAAAATAATGGGTTTCTATTGGTTGAAAATCTGTATCGTAATGGATTTCATTATAAAACGGTTTGTGTGCATATAAGTGTATTATTAGAGTACGGGTGTAGATAAAATATATTATTCAATGCCCGGAAATATTGACTATTGAAAATTTTCAATATGCACCATAATTTCATTTGGTCCCATTCTTGAATATTTTTCAATAATATTTAAGAATCAATAGTATACCAGAAAAGAACTAATTACCTACGGAATCTAAGTATGGTATGCAACACATATTACCGATGACGTAACACATTATGACGATAACGACTATGACGCAGATGCCCTTAGTTGGTTCGGGCCGTAAGGCCGGCCACTCACGTACAGTTTTAACTGTCAGTTTGAACTGTGCAGTTACAACTGACAGTGTTAACTGTGAACTGATATGTACACAGACGTGCAGTTCAATTGTGCATTCCTTCAGTTTTCTCCATGGATTCAAACGGGGACGACGATATGGCCGCGGTCGGTTTACTGTGTGCAATGTTATTACAAAAAAGAAAAAAGAAAAAGCGTAAACAGTGGTGCAAGAAGTGGCTACAAAAACGAAATGCGTCTTCCCACATAAATTTATTAAAAGAATTACGGGAAGAGCCATTAGATTTTCTCAATTATTTACGCATGACTGAAACAGTGTACCAAAAATTACTTTCCTTGGTTTCTCCTTGGATTAAGAAGCAAGATACAGTCATGAGAAAAGCAATATATCCACACGAAAGATTGACTGCAACCTTGAGATTTTTAGCAACAGGACGTTCGTATGAGTGTCTGAAATTTTCTACAAGAATATCTCCTCAAGCACTCGGACAAATTATCCCAGACACATGTGCAGCCCTTTACAAAGTGCTGAGGGAGTATATGCAGGTATGTACAGATTTGTTCATTTATAATTTCTGAAAGAATAATTAAAACATGTGTTACTAGAAAACTGCTTTTATTTGTACAAAGGAATCGAATTGAATCAAAGAATTGACTTAAAATTAGAATTCAAAGTTAAATAATGGTTTGTGCCTAATTCCTTCATACATCACGGAAAGAAGAAAAATAAGAGGATGTTGAGCTGTTCTGAGAATAATGACTTTCTGACAGTGTAGGACTTGGACTCATATTATTTAAATAAGAAGGTGCTGAGTTGTTCTCAGAATAATGAATTGCTGTTAATGAGCTAGGTGTCTCTCTGGACGGTGACGGTGCGGTACTTGGAGTACAATTATTAATATAAGAGGATGCTGAGTTGTGAGAGTAGAGGGATTGACCACTTCTGTTGTTCTGAGTTTCTCTGAATGACGCACCTATAACCGTTGACGGTGTCTGAGTGGTATTAGGCAGTTGCCGTCCTGATAAACTGTAATGATCCATTGGCGATGGCATTAGAGAATCCATTTCAGTCTCAAATAGCACGTCTAGTATTTTTTTTCCGCAATGAGTGCCTGACGTTTTCCTAGACTTCTCAATCGCACAGCAACTGTTTTTCCTAGCAGATCATACCGGTCAGATTGTTCCCTAGGTGCTTTGAAGTGGTCACGCACTGTAGTCAGCACTTCTGTTGACAGTTCATCATTCAGCTTTTTTTTTTTATTCAAACCAGGCCTTGAAAGTGGTGGCCTTTGTTGTTTTGCTGGAACATTCTCAGTTGCTGATGTAGCGCCATCAACATCATCGTTTACTGCTTGTTCAACTGGACGTGGAGTGTCAGTCGATTCCTAAAAAATAATACGATATTGTTACAATACTAAAAAACTCAAAACGCACCTATTTTAACATTGAATTTATTGTGTCCTGCTTGTTTCAGTGTCCTAAGTCAGAAGAAACATGGCAGGAGATTGCAATTTTGTTTGCAGACAGATGGCATTTCCCACACTGCATCGGTGCCATGGATGGCAAACACATTGATATAATTCCACCTGCTAACTCTGGATCTTATTACTATAACTACAAAGGCAAACATAGTATGGTACTTCTAGCAATAGTTGACGCAAAATACCGATTCATAATGGTGGATTTTGGAACAAATGGACGAATTTCCGATGGAGGTGTTCTTCAGAACACATCTTTTTTTGAAAGACTGGTGAACGAGAGTTTGAATATTCCCCAGCCTGACGATGTTACCGACAATTTCAAGAATGTTCCGTATGTCTTCGTTGCGGACGATGCGTTTCCTCTCAGAACGGATATTTTGAAGCCATTTCGGCAAGGACTCACAGATTCCGCCGAAAAAGAGATTTTTAACTATCGATTATCTCGAGCAAGGCACACTGTCGAAAACGCTTTTGGGATACTTGCCGCACGGTTTCGTATCTTTCAGTCCGCAATTAATTTAGAACCACGGAATGTAGAGAAGGTAGTGATGGCTGCTTGCGCTTTACATAACTTTTTGATTGAACATCAATCTAGTACATACGCCCCTGCAACCTGTATGTATCAAGAAAATAGTCATGACGGGTCTATTATTTCTATCGGTTGCGATAGTTCTCAATCGAACATGATTCCACTTCACAACAAGTGTGGAATATACCAGTTCAAACCGCCACACACACTCAGTTCAGTTTGTCATTTCAGTTAAAAATATGAATAATTTCATTTCTCTCAGTTAAACTGTACAGTTGAAAAATTGGAGTTGAACTGTGACAACGTTGGTATATAGGAGGAAGGTTACGAAATGTCATCATATCGATCCCTCCATATTGCGGGGGCGTCAATTAGGTTAAGGTGCAATTCCACTATATACTAATATGCAAGTGGATTTCAGTTTCTGGTATCTGATTGGTTGATAACTACAGATCAAAAAAATACCTGCTTCCCTAATATGATCTATGAATATTCGAGTATATTGAAAATCTAACTTTATGGTGTTCAATACTAAATGTCAGTTGAGAAAAAGTGTGGATTGTGGATATACTCGATACACTCTTCGTATGTGTTTGACAGATAATTCAACTCTATCTCAATATATATGAAAATTGAAAACGAAATCAAATGAAAAAATTATGACTGTGTATGGTTGGTGAAAATCCGAAAGGAATACCTGTGTTTTTAAAAAAAGTGGGACTGTTCCTCATGCAGCAAGAAAGTTTGCCAGAGTATGATATAATTACTCCTATATGAAATGGAAAGTGTTTGGGTTTACCAGTCGTTCAAGGATCTTTTTCCGAGGTCAAGAAAATGTTTGAGCTTTGTATTATACTTTGAATGTTATCTACGTCTTCTAATGTATAGTGTTAAATTTATATAGGAATCCAAATGAACTTATGAACAAAATGCCTCTTCAAAGATATCGCTTTGTAATCATGCAACCAATTGTGATATAGTCCATTCATACAAAATGAGTACCATGATTATTCGTGAATGGAATCATGTAGTGTATTCGAAAATAGCATTACTAAAGAAACTGATGTAATTATTTAAATGTAACATCGGTTTCCTGTTGAATTTTTTTTAAATCCTCTTTCAGCTTTGAAAGTTCTGAAACGCATGTTTCTGATGCCCTCCTTGTGAAATCTCTTCCAGCACATTTTCTAAAATATATATACATTATTTTACTCTCCCCAAAAATACTTGGAAAAAAATGTAAACCAACCAGTATTTTGTAAAAAGTGAGTTTCATTTGGCCGTGATTTCTTTGCTGGAATAACTGAAACATAATGAGAAATCAAGCAAATATATCTACAAAATTAGGGAAAACCTAAACCCGATTTTGGTAGAACTCACCATTTTCAACAACCTCACTCGTGACTTAGGTTGGTCCTCTCCTGTTATTTCGCAATCATTTTCATAAAAGTGCTCCGAGCATATTCTTGAATAATTTGTCGGAATCCACGTACGTGAAAACTTAAGGCTCTACTTGAGCTTAATAGCGTACCCCAAGTGTTCAAACAGCCCGTTACACAGTACTTGTTACCTGGCATAATAACTAATCAAAAAGTTTTTTATACAACACAATAGCTGAAACGAACAAACACCCAAGAAAAAACACCAACAACTTATCCTAATAGAAACACTTTAAAGCTAGTAAAATATTACTCTAAGAAACTCCTTACACTAATGAAAATTGAACAAACGACTCAAAATATTAAAAAAATGATTCCCTAAACTCCAAAAAGACAAGACTGAATACACAACGCAACGCAGGTATGCTGTGGGCTGTGACAACGCAAAACGCAACAAATCTTTTACTTTTACAACAGAGTAACAAAGACACTAAGAGACAGAGACAATCAGGAATCAGCCACATAAAACATATATGTTTGTGTGTTCTGTGACAATTTCTTCGCACTTTTTCTGTTTATATTTGGTTCTATGGGGTTATGCCACCTATAGAGATTTTTAATTTCCCCAATTTACCCCAGAATTGCCAACTTCGATTTCCCCAAACCCTGCCCCTTGCCTCAGGTACCCCTTTGCCTATAAACTCGTGACATTTCGTAACTTTCCTATATATGAACGTTGAACTGTGACTAAAATAGCCACACACGTACCGTTGTAACTGACAGTTATAACTGCACAGTTCAAACTGACAGTTAAAACTGTACGTGAGTGGCCGGCCTAAGAACTTGTATTTGAGATTTGAGGGTTAAGCAAGCGACACCCAGTCCATATTATATTACGTCAATGTACAGGAGCCAAACTTGTTTTTTTGGAATTCATGTATTTTTGTCTCCTGTTCAGAAAATTTATCGATCTCAACTAGTTTCGGAAATATGGCCCCACAAAGACAGGAAAAACGGAGTTGTTTTTTTTTAACATGATGCGCGTTCGGCTGTTTAGTTAACCTCGAATTACTGTCAGGATATATTTTTTAGAGCCTTGAAGTGAAAAATTCCTATAATTCTGTTGAAAAGTGATGAAGAAGGTGGAATAGAATGTATATCGTGCCGATAGAAAGAAGGGTAAATTTCGAACGGAATTGTCTGACTGAAAACATGCGTCAACCCTATTTTTCCTGTCTTTGGGGGGCCATATCTCCAAAACAAGTTGAGACTGCCGAAAAATTCCTTTAAATTTTATATCTTGGAGAACGAAATATGTAAGTTCAAAAAAATGTTTTCTAATGCTCGGCGGCGGACTAATAAATTCCCTATCAATTTCCAGTTGACAGGAATAAAAATTGGTGCAGCCACAAGCAGTTTTCAAAAATTTCAATATATGACTGAAGTATGTTGATTTGTCATGATATGCAATGTAGAAATAAGGTGTTATTTCATAATATGGATTATTTCTGTGCTTTATTCTATATACCGTTTTTCAAACAGTGCGAAGCATTGTAAGGTAGTTGAATTTTATATCGTCATCATCTTTTCACAATGATTTTCCTCAGATTTCTACAACTACAAAGATGACTATAATGATTTTACTGAAGGAAACGAATTATTATCAATTCAAAGAGATAAATCAGATTTGGAATGGGAAAGTATTGAATATCTATTGAGGAATTTTTTTCCTTGGATGCTTGTATATGTAGGGATCGCTGAAATATGCAGACGATTCATCACATCAAAACAGGTGAGCGATGGTCTCCAAGTAAGATGAAGTTCTGCTAATTAATGGGAATACTTTCAGGTCTTGCAGATTTGGCAGGTTTCATTCACCACTATTCTTGTATTCCTTCAGCTAGGCTGCATCCCCTTATTAATTCTGTTAGTACAGCCAGGATTTTTCTGTATGGTCAAGTGTCTAGGAACTGACAATATTTACACATGGATATGTTCTGGAATATCAATAGTACTTTTGAATATATTCAAGTCATTAGATCCAGAACAAGACCTCAAACTGCATACTCTCAATGAATATGAGTCTTACCTCCTCACTATGGCTTTGTTTTGGATGAACCTGAAGTGTACTAGTTTCTTTTTGGAACAGCCAAAGTTATTCAGTATTTTAGAATTTTTTTCATACTCTTTATATTCACCTACATTGTTTACAGGCCCATTTATGTTACTTAGTGATTTCCGAGGCCAGTATTTGAAAAATTCTCGTGGTGAGTTCAGAAAACTTGCTAAGAATATTCTGCTCATACTATTTTGGTTTTTGTTTGTGAAAACTTGTCTCTTCTTCATCTATGTGAATGCAAGCTCTCTACAACCTGAGGTAATTCAGTTCATTATATTTAAACATCCAACATATTGTCCTCAATTTTTAGCTAATTAAGAGCTTGGACAGTTGGTCCTTGTATGGATATGGATACACGATGGGGCAGTTTTTTCACTTGAAATATATTGTTTTATATGGTTTGAGTACAAGCATTGCATCATTTGAAAATATGTCAGTTCCTCATTTACCCAGATGTATTGGAAGAATTCATTTGTATTCAGATATGTGGAAATATTTCGATCCTGGTTTGCATAAGTTTTTGTTGAGGTATGATATAATGCAAGTTTCATTTTCTCTTGACAATATCCAACTTAAATTATAGCTGGCTTTATTTATTTCAGACATATTTATATACCTTCAATCAGGATCTTCGATAGTAAGCTACCTGCGAGTTTACTTTGTTTTTGTTTCGTTTATGTTTGGCATGGGTTGGAACAACACATTTTGATTTGGGTAGTATTGAACTTCATTGGCATAATGCTAGAATCATATATTTGGACTGAACCTTCCAAAACTGCATCTAGTACTGAAAATTGGAGAAGACAAACAAACTGTTTTCTAGCTGCGCCTCTTTTGGCCGTGTCAGCCACTTCAAGTTTTTATTTTTTTGCAGGAAAGCAAATAGGGGATGTCTTTTTTCATCGGCTATTAGCAGGTAAATCATTATAATCCTAAACAATATTTTCCTTCATCATTCATTTATCATTGAATTGAACTGGCTCATACTTGATTTAATCTGCTTGAGGAAGCTATTGTATAGCGAAACACGTGTGGTGGTTTTGTTAACCCATTGTCGTTCAGGAAACTGGTATTTTTATTCATTATTATTGCCGCTGAAAACAAAAATGAACAACTCTCTCGAAGAATTTAATTTACTTCAGTTCTTTATGTACATATAAGAGAAAATGTGTTAATGCACAAAAAAGAAATGTTGAGGTAATGGGAAGTAGCATTAGCATTCGGGAATAAACCTTGAGAAAATATTTTTTGATTGATGAAATTATGAATTAAGTATTAATAAGTCAACTTGGTGAAATTTAGTGATGGGATCGTTGAAGGTGCTTCCCAGAAGCTTGGATTTCTATATTGTGTGAAGAAATACCTCACTTCTCATCAGATTCTAATGATCTACAAGGCTTGTATATATCTGTCTTTGCTCCAAAACATTCATTGAATCTTTTTGATTCTATTCAATCGTTCCACACTTTGCTGTATCAACACGGTTGACTTGACTACTGCAACATTCCCACACCTTCATTGTGGGCTTGGAGACCTGTCGAACCTCTCTTGCAGCGATCTTTCTTCGATAGAACGGCTGAATTTTAGAACTCCTTACCGAGAAAGGTTCTTCCTGAGGCATACAAACTTCTATAATTCAAATTTAATGTCAATTCGTATCTCCCTTCCCTTGATTCACGCGGTGTTCTTTGAACCTTTCAAAATGCCAACTTTCTCCGATTTTTTAATTTTTCGTGAGGAGTGAAAATAATTGTGGAAAACGCGCGAATCAGACATGTGTGCGGTTGTGTTGAAAAGTAGGTACTTTGGTACATTTACTGAACGACCGTTTCGAAACAATTAACTTTACAGGAAAAATGAATGGGATATAAATTGTGGAAATTTTTTTTTATGGGTAACAGAAATATTTGGCAAAGATCAATTTTTTCGACAAAACACTTTTTTTTTAATTTCCACAGGGATTTCGAGGTCGCAAAAAGAATATGTTATTTCTGACACTTGACCTTACACCAAGCACCAGAAATCAAAACTCCCTGAATTATTCATTGAACATCCCTGTCTGGGTCGCAAGGCTCGGTAAATCTCGTCCTTGCGGTAGCCATTACCTTAAAAGGCGTTTTCTAAATGACGTATTTCTGGTTGGAATTCCTGTTGAGGTGCCGATCTGTGTGAGTGGGCTTTCTACATACCCTATGCCCTAGTTTTCCATTTTCCGCCTTTCTTCCCATACGCTCAGAAAAAATATTCTTCTATCCTTATCCGTCTCCATCCTGAAATGAACCTTTGGATTCCAGGAATTCAGACGATCTAGGAATTTCTCAAGTTTCTCTTCTCCCTGATCCTGAATCACGTAAGCACAGTATAATAACTATACTGTGACGTAAGTGTCATCTACATATCGTAACCAACAGGAGGTTTGGACCGGCCAACGTTCTAGAACTTGTTTTTCAAAGTGTTCCATAAAGAAGTTTGCCACTACAGGACTCGGGGGTCTCCCCATAGCAACCTCTTCTTTCTGTTCTGTAAATGACATTTACAGGAAAGACGAACACGTTTAGATACATTCCCAGCGACTCAAATCATTGTCCACAATATAAAATGGCGGCACTGCAATTCCTTGTCCATAGGTTATTAATGAATTTTTCTTAAAAAAAAGACAAGTCCGACAATGAAAGGAGAGTTATCAAGTACGTAGCTGAAGTGAACGGTTTTAACCTAGAGATAATTCATAAGATCATTAGAAATTGTAAATTTAGGGAAACACTTCATGAATCTTCGACTTTTCAAAAAGATTAGAGTAAATAAAAAGTTTATAGTAATCCCATATGAACCTCAATACACCAGAGGACCTCAACAGGTATTCGAAAAAGTGAATATGAAAGTTGTCTATAAAACTTCTTACAACTTACAACTGCTTCTTGGTAACCTGAAAGATGAATGAGAAAACACAGAACACAGAAAAGTCGGGAATTTACGAAATCAGTTGTCAAGATTGCAACAACAAATACATCGGCCAGAGTCGACGGGCTAATAAAGCTCGGTTCAAGGGACATTTTGCAAATATGAAATATAGATGGGTAGAAGCTTCATCCTCGAAATGGAAGTAGCCCTTGTTATACAAATATCTATTGTAGTATTTTATCAGATTTGAATGTCCCACAAAGCTATATTTGCGAAATTTTCGCATACAACAAGCAACACTCCATGTGCTTTACAAATTGAAGGATACTTCAAATATATCATGAAAACGACATGAACTAGGAACAGCCACGTTTTCTCTGAAGTGATATCCAGAAGCTCATTCAAGATTCATGAGAATTTCCGTTTTGGAAGTGAACAATAAGCCGTTGCATGAACCACGGCCAAAACTTCATAATTATCTGGAACCAAAGCCCTCCCTTGATTGAAATTTGGGATATCCCATATACATAATAAGCGGACTTGTTGATCTACAAGATTTTTTTTCCTGGAAATGAAACACCCTGTATATTATTGCAATTCTGAAATCTACATAATTTTCAGAATCCAATGATTGATCATTTGGTCATAAAAATCGCAATTTAGTATTTTTGACGAAATATCGTTTTTACTAGCAATAGACCATCATATGGCACACTGAAATGGAAAACTATTGAAAATTTTGACATTCGAAATGTCACTGATGTGATATCATTGGACTCAGAAAATTATGCAGATTTCACAAAGGTAAAATATACAGGATGTTCCGTTTAGAAATCGAAAGGTGGTATCACTTCCGGCGAAACCGGAAGTGAAAAAAATCATTTATAAATCAAAAAGTTTCGCTTGTTAATATATAAATTTCAATCAATTACCTTTTAAACTAACGGAGACACGGGGGTGTACCATATGATCCTGGTGTCACTCAGTATAATTGATATATTTCGGAAATTAGTCCAGCTCTTTGCTTTCAAAAAATAAAGCTGTTGCATTTATTAATGCAACTTACTTTCATACATAATTATTAGTTACTGTAACCGACCCGTCTCCACTTCGTTAGGCGTTATATATTTTTGTGGTGCAATTATATTGTGTAGTTGATACAAAGTTCATCACGTTGTCCCATAAAAACTTTGCTCCTCCCCCTTGAAGATGGAATTTCGGAAAACCCATTCTCATCGGATGCCTATACTTCATACAAAAAACACACCCTCCAAGTTTCAGATCTCTACGATCAGCAGTTTAGGCTATTTGTTGATTCACCCCCACAATAACTTTCTAGCCCTTTTCAACCCTATTAGGTGATGAATTCCAATAAAATGGCATCACGTTTTATTCAAGCTTTTTGCGTCGTTTTTCACCTATTTAGGAACGGAATTTTGGAGAACCCTTTCTTGCTGCATGCCTACGTCATACAAAAAAGACACCCTCCAAGTTTCGGGTCTCTATGATAAGCGGATATTTAGGCGGCTGCGCGTTTATTAGTCGATCAGTTATCAAGGACAAATCATCATATATATATATATATATATATATATATATATATATATATATATATATATATATATATATATACACGTATATAAACACTTTTTTAGTGATTCAAATATAAAAGCTAGCCATTTAGTTACTCGGACTGCTTCGTAGAACTAATAGAGACCAACATTTTTGGTGAACAGTCAGTCTATACCGAACCGTTTAGGCTGTGCACACCGTTGAAGTATCACGTCTCGCCCGCTTTTCTCCGACTCTGTTTATATTATACTATTATTTTTCACTGAGGTATCTGTTCAATCATGACAAAATATAGCCTATATCACTCCTGAATAGTGTATCTTTCTGCAAGTGAAAGAATTTTCATAAGCGGATCAGTATTTCCCAAGATTACCCCCTACAAACAAACAAGTCAGAAACGAACCTCTCTATAATATTAGTATAGATTTGTATGCACTAAGTTTGATTACTCTCCAAATATTTGTCCAATGCATAACAATTTCTACAATAAAAATATGTGAACTGTAATTACACTTAGAATTTAATTTCTGTATTTTCAGATAAATTCGAAAATACCCTCATCCTCCTGTTGATATTATATTGCTGTTGTCAAGTGTCAACATATCTACGTTCAACCACTGCCAGGAAAATGTAACTGAATAAAACATTGTCTTCCTAATAAAAAATATTTAATAAAGATCTGTGAATAAAGCTTTGGGAAATTATGAAAATTAAATGTTTATTTTTAATTAACTGATCTCATAATCAAGTCTTTTTGTCAGTACGCCTTTAACAATAGGTGCATTCTTCCTTCTACTCTGTAACCTTTTTAAAGCTTCTTGACGCTTCCTTTCTATAATTTCTTGTTCCCTTTTGGCTTCTAGTTTTGCCAAAGCTTGTCGTCTTTTCTTCTCTATCTCTTCCATAGAACACTGGCTGGTAGCACCTGAAACTGATGTTTTTTTAACTCATATTTGACCTCACAATATCTGAGCCTTACAAACTGTGAGATCCTGTTTCCTCTTAGAGCTTAGTTTTGCCAAAGCCTCTCGTCTTTTCCTTTCAATATCATTGAGCTGTTCTTTTGGGATACCTAGAAAAACACTTTTAAATATAAGTTCTGGAGGAATTAGAATTTTCTAAAATGTGAATAGCAAAAAAAGATATTCTACTTATTGAGGCCACAATAATTTATAGTATGTTGAATATGTACACTTGAGGTGTGTATGCATAATACAGCAATTTGTTGAAAACATTCTCACAATTGGGCAGTATTGGAGATGAATCAAAAGGTCACATTTCAGTTGTTTTTTGGAGTAGCGAATCTAGACTGTACCTGTGATCTGTTCTACATTAGATAGCTCGAAGCTTTTTGTCCTATGAAATTCCACTTTCCCAGAACTTTCACAAATGTTGTAATCAGGCATTGTGAAGGCCCTCAGTTCTGAACTTTTATAATTTTCAGTTGCCTTTTTAATGGAACTGCAAGTTAGCTGATCAATGTCCACTTCACCCAAAAGAGCTTCAAAGGAATCATTTGCAATTATCGAATCTTTTTTGTCAATTTTCTTGAATGATATACTTTTAGGACTGAGATCTGCATAATTCTTCTTAGTGACGTCTTTATTGTTGAGTGCCCCAATTTCATCTTCATCAAATTTTATCAGTTCTGCTTTTACAGGACTACTGAACAATTCTTCAAAATTGTCTTTCTGGAACTCTTCCTCTAGTGAATTGATGTCGCTGATGTTTTTATATTCGGCTTCTTCAACAGGAGATAAGGAAAGGAGATCTTCATTCTCAGGAATGGCTATTTCCTCCCTTAATGCCTGGAGTTCTCCTCGTAGTTTCTCGAAATTTTGTATAGAATTGTATGATGGATGTCTTTTTATTGGAACTTTCGGGGATGGTGGTAGAATTATTCGTTTTTGGGCTTTTTTTGATAGGGGTTTGCCTTGAGGGGAATTCCAATCCCAAACAACGTCCACGTTTTCCAATGCATCTTGGGTGAGGGGTATTTGTAGGGGACTATGAACATCAGAATCTATGTCCACTGAGTGTTGGGGAGATGTTGAGATGGTTTTCATGACATCCAAGGAGTTATTCTGTTTGTAGATTCCTAAAAATAATGAATGTTGATTAATACTTTTCTAAGGAGAAAAAAATATTTTTGCTTACTCGACAATTTGGATTTACGGACAGGTGTTTTCTCCATAAAGGCGACAATTAAATAACTTTCCAATAAAAACAACTCTCACCTTTTTCATAAATTATGGCTTAAACCGCACATCGCACATCAAATCAAAATTGAAAGTCAATGTCATTTGTCGTGTCGTGTCATGTGAGCAGCGTGAAGTTGGCTGCCAGAATTCGTCGATCTTCCCCGAAACGTCAACAAACGTCTGGTGGCGTACCGAGCAAAGCTTTTGTTACCATTTTGTTACTCATGAGTGTGGTTCAGAAAAAATTGCAAAATCAAGTCGATATCGTGTCAACTTCAATAAATTTGTTTACTATAGTCGTGGATAATATAGTGATACAGAAAACCTCGGCCGCGAAAGCCTTAACCATTTAGGGGCGTGCTATTTTTTATCCACCTAACAAATTGTCACTGTCACAAAACGTAAAAAGCAGGTTAACAAAAAACACTTTCTCTTTCGGTGTCAGTGCAAGAAGAAACCTGCATTCGCACCAGTCGGATATAATTCAATGCCCTTCGTGGTATTAGCCAGAGGAGTAGTTGTTTTCTGACAGGTGCCAGCCAAAACCTACCGTGTAGGTAGATTTGAGAGACTGGCCTGAACGAATTGTTCGAAAGATGATTTGATTTAACGCCAGTCTTCAAGTATGCCCTTCGATTATGTCGAATGTTTTTACATTTTCCTTGCAGGAGGAATGGGCGAATTCGGTTTGTTTTTGGATAACCTCGTCCATGGGGAGATGAAGCAATGACTTCGTGTTGTTCGCATCAGCTCTGGTCGGGACTTGATGCTGTGAAGGTTTTTGATTGACTTTATGCCGATGATGGCACTGCCTTGTACTGACGAGTGGCCAAATAGCCCGAAACCGGTCTGCAAGTATGTCCGTCCCTATAATTGAAAATCAATTCCTTCATTTGTATCGCCAGAAGCAAATGCAGGATTTTTTTCTGTGAAGAAACCTGCACTGGCACCAGTCGGATATAATTCAATGCCAGCCAAAACCTACTGTGTAGATAGATTTGAGACTGGCCTGAACGAATTGTTCGAAAGATGATTTGATTTAACGCCAGTCTTAAGTATGCCCACCGACTATGTCGAATGTCAAGCATTTTTGCTTCGGCTGCTCTCATTCCTTTTTTATTGGCTTCGTTCAGCGGTGCTCAACCGTTGAGTGATGTGCCAACGTGTTCGGCTGAACGGACCGCTGCACCATTGATCACTCGAAACCGTTGAGCAGCGGCTCAACACGTTTAGTGATTATTCTCAACGGTTGTGCACCGCTGAACGAAGCCATTGGTTGAGTGAGACAAATTCACCAACTCGAGTAACGAATCAGTCACAGGAGAGATAAGATTCTGGCAGCGAGAGATTATTATTTTTCATGAAATGGAACCATCAGGGTCAGGGGGTCAATTCTTGAACCACATGTTCGTTCAACGTATACGTTGGCAAAATATCTGTCGCAGCTTAGCAACAGCGTATTCGCAGAATTGCGAGTGATTCAAGAATAGGGCCCCAGTCCATTGTTTAAAATGGCCGCCTCTAACAGTTTCAAGCCGCTGCACAAATTTTGACAGTTTTCCATGGGGATATGTCAAATTTTATGAAGTGGCTTCAAGCGCTGTCAGCTGTTAGACGCGGCCATCAACTCTCTCTATTTTGGATGGTCGGTGCTTTCTATCAACAATCAACAGGCGCATATGACCGATGCTTCTCGTAAAACCCCGCTTATCGTTTGTTATTCATCAAATGTCAAAACATGCACCGATGCCAATATTTATTGTTTGAGGTTAGTTTCGTCTATGTGGTTAGCGGTTTGCTGCAATCGAATGTCTAGAAATTTTAAATTTTCTAAATGACTTCTTTTATGGATGGATTCGATAAGTAGTAATAACAGATGAAGTCAAGCTGATCTTGTAATAAAACTTTTTGTTCTGAAATTTCAGTCGAAATGAACTTACAATCGTGAGTACTAATTTAAAACTGAAGAGCATTTCATCATATGTCGTTTTCTAGGCCAAAACTACAAAGATTGCAGACAAGCTCCCACGTTTTGGAGAGGAGTTTAATATTGAATCAAAATCGACGGATCATAAGAAATAGCGTCAGGTGGACCACTGTGAATTTTGTTATTCTGGCTATTCTTGTGTATGACTTGTATGTATTCAATTGAAGTGTGGTAAGAGTTATTCTGCTACCCGAGCATTTTGGAACCATTATTGGGCCAACTTTCGTATTTTGAGCCACTGAACTCAAATCTTAAATCAAACGGGAGCTCTCCCTTTGTTTCGAAGGTAGCAAATGGTTTTTCAAGTTGGAGGGACGCTATATCTTGCCTTCTTTTTGCATATTGTCGATCTCTAACACACGTTTTCATTTGTCTTAAACATTTTTCACTATAAATCTCAGAGTCCCAATCCAATTTGGTGGATAACAAAACAGCTGAACGATAAAATGCCCGTTCAACAGTTTTGTCAACCTCAAAATTGTATCAGGATTTCTTCAAGTTCTATAGTGGATAATGCTCTCAAATCATTTATGAAGTAATGACAAGTGTGAATGGAATTTGACGATTTAAAACGTGTGATTCTATTGTTTATTGGTGCAAAAAAGAAGTCAGGATATGCCTTTCTCCTGAATTTTGAACTACTGTAACTTTGGAATAAAGGGAGAGTGTTGCGTTTTACTTCAGATTCAAATGCTCAGGCGGCACAATTATCTGTTACTACTAATTTATATATTATTTACATTGTTTTCATACTAACTACTTTTGTTTTCTAGGTCCTATGCTTGTCCTGTATATTTTAATTATTATCTCTACCTAGAATACTTTTTTGTAGTAATTTTGACATTGAACCTCTTTTACCATGTCATTAAAATTGCTACATTATCACTAAGGTTTTCGGAGCCAATAATGATCACGGAGGAACAGAAAAAAGTATTGAAAGTTGATGATTCAGGTTTGAATAACATTTATTAGTAAACATAATTATGTGAATAAGTGAACTATTTTATTTTTTCAGATCCAAATTACAGAATATTTCAGTCTCCAACCAGAAGCAGTAATAGCAGTCCGATGAAAAGTTTCATCAGTACTCCAGGAAATATCAGTTCTATCAGCCAAATTACTAATTCCTCTCAACTGGACAGTTAGTTATCTGATAAACACAATCATGAAGTGATAATTGATTTTCACAATTTTTTGCAGCTCTTAATTTCTCGTTATCCTCTCCTTCTTGGACATACTTGAAAGGCAGTCCTGAACCAAGTGTAACAAGGTTTTCAAATAGATCATCACCACGGTTAACACCAGCTTCCATTTCAAAGTCTTCACCTATCGGGACACCATTTCGTGACGCATCATCAGTTGAATTCATCACAGATGAAACTTCTCTCACCAAATATTTGAAGGAATATGATGAGATGGAAAAAGTCAATAAATTAGCCAATAAAACTCAGCAATCCTCAAACTTATTGAGTTCCTTCTGGAGCCATCCTGTAACTAAGACAGCCAAAGATGTTTCTTCATTCTTGAAGAAGTGCCAGTATCAACTTTCTACACAGTTAACTAGTATGTATTCAAACAATATACACAATTCCTAAGTTATTTTTGAAAAACATGAATAATGGCGATGAAAGATCGATGGATAGATAAATACTTTATTCTTCGTCATTGAAGTTCTATATAGTACAGGACTTATCAGTCAACAAACATTCCTTCCAACACACATACTATAATATACATACATCAATCATCTCTAGTCATCTTAGCACACAAATACTGTTTCAAAACAAATTTTGGTGAAATATAGTGACTACAAAACTAACATAGAACAAATAATAAATAATATTAAAGTTAACATCATTCAGATGAATTTGGTTGTCAATTTTCCTTGTTGAATGGTAATGGTTCGGACTTCCATTGTCTATATTATTAACTCTATTGAAACCTGATGCTAAGAACGAAAGGGTAAAAATACAAATCAAGTGAGAAAAGCAAATCCAAAACGAAAGGTTGAAATGAATTTTTGGTCAGTAATGAAATTAAGGATTGATTGATTGAAAAAAATAATGTAGTTACAAAAAATCGAGATATCAAATATGAAATATGAGACAAAAAATTCAAAGAAGATAAATGAAATATTATGAATAAATGTTAAAACCTTCAAGTTGAGTGTACTCACGACGTTTTTAATGCTGGTATCTGCAATCGTTTTTGGGTGATGACTGTCAGTCATTATCATGCCAAAATATATTGGTATCATCGGCAAGCAATGTAAACTTTCCAGACATATTAAGTTTTGTGTAATGATTTATATAAAGCAGGAACAGTGTGGGACCAAGCACTGAACCCTGTGGCACACCGCATTGAGTTTCCTCCGTTCGAGAGAGGTGATTAGTTTTTACCATTTGTGAGTGATTTTCTAGGTATGATTTGAGGCTGATTTCTCTAAAACCATTTTATTCGAGTTTGCCCAGCAGAATACTGTGGCTCACACAGTCAAATGCCTCGGATAATTCACAGAACATCGCTGCGGCTGCCTCTCCTTCATTAATTTCATTGTAAACTTTCATGAGAAATGAAAATATTGTGTCATTGGTAATTTTTTGCCTTTGGAATCTAAACTAGTTGTCACTCAAGATATTATTTTTGGATAGAAATTCCATTAATCTCTTCTGAACTAATTTTTCAATTATTTTAGTCAACGGAGGTATGAGAGATATTAGACGATAATTTGATGGTTCAGCAGGTTCGCCTCCTTTCTGTAGTGATATTATAATTGAATTTTTCAAAAATTCAGGAAAGACATCCTGTTGGAATGACTGGTTGATGAGATCTGCTAATATTTTGAGAGCAGAATCTGGGATGTTTGTAAATTTACTGATTGAGAGTTCATCCAGCCCTGCTGCCCTTATAGTTTTTATAATCAAAAATGAGTTGGTCAAAATAGAAGTAATCTTTGACATAGATATTTGACATGTGATGACCTAAGTTATTTATGGGACTCAAGTGTGCAGTTAATTTAGAGGCTACATCATACACTACAGTAATAGTCATTAAGGGTATTTGGACTCAAAGGGATTTGAAGTGATGTATTCTGTTTTTCTTCTGAAGGTCGTTCGTTATTCTCCTGCTTTCTTTAGATTTATTGGAAGATTTATCAATTCTAGATTTATAATACATATCTTTTGCTGATTCCAATACTTTTTCATATAAATTATATCTAGTGTCTTAGGTGTGGAAGAGTGGTTCACTGGTATATTTCCTGATTGTGTGTAGGGATTTTAAGTTTCTTGCCGAGGTCTTTATTCCTTTTGTTAGCCATTGTTTCTTTCTCTTCTCTTTTACTTTTTGAATTGAAAAAGCTGTGTTGAAATTATCTAACAGGAGATCATAAAATGTAAAGAAGGGATCTGCAGAGGCGTAAATATCATCCCAGTCAGTATACATGCAATATTCTTGGAATTTAATATATTTCTTCTCCTAAATAGACAGCTTTTTTTGATCCTAGATTTAGGAGTTTTTATGTCAAGCAGTATGGTGCCAACAAAAGCTATGTGATCGGATAAGAATGGACAAAAGAACACGACGTTTCCTCTGAATTACTGCAGAAGTAATCAATTGTGGTTGCTGTGTATTGTGATGCTAGAGTAGGTTCCTTGACATGCATTTTTATATTTAATGCACTTAGTAAATTGATCAAATGATGGGTATTCAAGGACTCAAGATCAGTGAAGTTGATATTTTAATCGCCTGTTATCAATATATTGGAATGAGATGGAAGTTGTGATAACAGCAACTCAAGTTTGTTTAGGAATATGTTTGCATCTGTGGACAGATCCATGTAAATATATGTTAAGATTATAACTGAAAATAATAGCACATACAAACTGCTTTTTTTCAAGAACAGTGGCGAATTTGTCTAATTGAACAAAGTTGTGACTGTCCACTAGAGAGTCATTCATGAAAGTTGTAGTTCGGGTTTCGGCAAATCAGTTAGAGTTAATTGACACTCCGATTCTGGGTATTATTCAGCACATCCTGAAGTATAGATTCGTGTTAAAAAAGTTCCATCCACGAGACTTTCGAATGAGATTTTAAATTTTCTTGAAGTAGGAGTAAGCGGTTAGTGATTGCCCGACATAATCCTTCGATATGTGGATCTTATTCTGCACATCCAGAAGTATAGATTCGTGTTAAAAAAGTTCCGTTTGCGATACTTCCGAATGAGATGATGAATAATTTTAAATTTTCTTGAAGTAGGAGTGGGGAGTTAGTGACTGCCCGACAAAATCATTCGATATGGGAAAATCTTACTCAGCACATCAAGAAGTATGGATTCATCTTAAAAATGTTCCATCCACGAGACTTTTGATTGAGATAATGAACCATTTTGAATTTTTTCAAAGTGAGTGAGTGGGGTTAGTGGCTGCCTGACAAAATCATTCGAAATGTGGATCTTATTCAGCACATTGAGAAGTACAGAATCGTGTTAAAAAAGATCCATCCACGAGACTCTTGTATGAGATAATAAATTATTTTAAATTTTCTCAAAGTAGGAGTGGGATTAGTGACTGTCCGACATAATCTTTCGATATGTGCGTCCTATTCAGCACATCACGAAGTATAGATTCGTGTTATAAAGTTTCATCCACGAGATTTTTCAAATATGAAATGGTTTTGAATTCTCTTTAAGTTGGAGTCTTTTTACATTTTTCCTTACTTTCGACATTTACTATAAGATGAAAACGGCTTGACCGGTGGTCAAATTCGTGTACCATCCATGAGTTCGTACTACATTTTGGGAGCCGCTGGCGGTCGACTCAGGCAGCGCGATGCGACAAACTCGTGGATAGAAACTCGCGGCCACCTCCACGCCGATTTTGTCACCCATATATCCATGATTTCTTGGTGGCCTCCAAAAATGAAGAATACCTCAATCATACAAATCAATTTTTTCGAGCACTCAACGTATTCGACGTTGGTACAGAGGAGTTATCCGGGTTTATTTGCCGTGGTTCACAGGTTTTTATTGAATGTCGAGTATTTATTGACATTGTTATATCGGTCAGGAAGCTCTTCAACAAAGCACACAATTGAGGAGGAAAGTCATAAGACGGCAGTTCAGAAAGGACGCCCCAATGCCAAACTTGGTTTTCCCTAGGGAATGCTGCCAAATGTGAAACACGCCAATAAGTCACTGGTTGATCTTTCATGGCGAAATCCGCATTGTCGCTCATTAATTATTATTATTACATTGGGAATGATACAAAGCAATGCGATTGGTCTATAATGTAATATAATATGGGACATCTAATTTAAGGGGAAGTTATGTGGTGCTTTACCATCTTTCTCATTATCGTTCAGTATATCGATGATGATGAAGATTTTGAATAAATGAAATATATAAACAAAAAATTATGTTGTTTAAAGATTTGTCAATTTTGATGATATTGCTGTCGAAACAAAGTACCGAAAACCGAAATATTCATTACTATTATTGTAGTATAAATACAAACACATCCTCCCTTCTCTTCGAATATTCTCGGATAATATCCCAGATATATTGAGCGTTGTTACCATGATTACATTGTGTCTTCTATATTTCATCTATTCCTTTCAATAAGAGTAGAAATAGCCAATTCAGTAGATAAGTTTTTTCTGGTCCAAGAAATGCAGAAAAGTTATGTGGAACATATTGATACACATAACATCTTGGCTCGCCTACCACAATCTGCAATGATTTTGAATCTTTCAAAATAACAAGAAACTGCAAAATTATTTGTTCGCAGTTGATCGGCTGAGGTGTTATTTCTATGCACGAATACGATGGTTTAATTTTTTAATATATTCCATTCGATCTAAGGTCATTTTATGGTACCAATTCAAATTTGCTGATATTTTCAGGTAAGTCTTCTCCTGGTAGCCCCAACGTTGCAGGCGAAGATAAAATGTCAAGCTCAGCACAAATATCAGCGTTGGAAGTATGGACTCGAATAAATGTTGATAGTGTGGCATTGACCCAGTGGAATGAAAATTTGAGAGTGGTAAGTTTATATAATCATTAAATTAAATCAAAGGTGAAGAATTTTATATTATATCAAGGCGGGTCTGCCTAAACCCGAATTTTTCACTTTTTCTACGGAATTTTGTTAAAGTTTTCGAAACTACAAATTGACAATTTTGACAGCAGTCCTCAAGAAAAATGTGGAATCCGATTTCATAACCTGTAAGTTGAATAACGAGAGCCATATTGTACCTTTTTGCAGCTTTCTTTTTGGGGGTTTCAAGCCCCGGGGCAGCTAATTTCAGCTTTACCATTGGTTGAAAAATGACATGTGTCAAATTCCACCAATAGTGAAGCTAGAATTAGCTGCCCCGGGGCTTAAAACACTCAAAAAGAAAGCAGCATTTGAGAGCACAAATCTGACAATAAACAAGTTCATTTATTTGTCATCAAACATTGTGTTTAACCCTACGGAGGTGGCGCCTGTTTCCATGACATGGGAGGTGGCGCTGGGTCTGACAGACCCATGTTCAAAATACATAGGTGGGAATTTTTTGTTCAAACCAAATGATTAGAGGAGATCAAATAAACGTTTAATTGTTCAAAAATTGAAATATGAAAAATAAAAACATAATGAAAAGCAGAAATAATCGAAATAAATGAAGTCGATACATAAAAATGTTACACTTATCAAAATATATAACAACGAATAAAATATTATAAGAAGCATTATTATTTTGGTATAGCTGTGGGAGTTTGGTCTGAATCGCCGTCGAGTGCACATCGTTTGCCTCACTGTACCTAAAGTTGTTTAGATTCTTTATCAATTTTGTCCTAAGTGAAAAAACGAATTCTCATAGTTAGTGAAGTGCAGTCTGTGAGCAACAGTTAATATCGGAGTAAGAATTCACCTTAATTATTGGGCTGATCAATACACAAAATAAAAATATAAACAGACCAAAAAAGGTGACCAAGATCCTTATCAGAATGCCCGATTGCCAGGCATGTAGGAAAACGATACCAATAAACGACAGCGGCTCACTCACGTGCTCAGTATGTCGTATGAATTGGCACGGTGTTTGTGCACGACCACAACCCAAAGATACTGCTGGTACTACACGAGATACTTGGAAATGTTATCAATGCCTCGCAAAACCGAGTGACATTAGTACGGTACATTTCGATGCTATAATGGCTCAGTTCTCGCAGCTCAACAATACCATTGCAGACTGCAAGTCGCAAATTAATGGTTTAACTGATCTTGTAGCCTCTCAATCTCAAACAATTAGTATGTGTGTTAACGATATCTCTGAGCTACGCAAAGAAAATGAAACACTCCGTTCAAAAATTTCCGATTTAGAGAGCAAAGTAACTGGAACTGCAGAAAACATTATAACTGAAGTATCAGAGAGAGTGAAACGGGAAAAAAATGTGCTGATCATGGGCTTACCGGAATTACAGCGCGATAGTACAGAGACGCAGAACTTGATTAGCACGATAGCTCCTGGCAGCATTATTAATATCGCGGCGCTTTCTAGGCTAGGGAAGCAGCGATCGGAAGGAAAGCCTCGCCCCCTACGCGTTACCTTCAATTCCTCTTCAGGAGCTCTAACAATTTTGAGAAATAAAGCCAAGCTGACTGAGTGCCAGGGTCTTGGTGCAAATGTCTATATTTAACCGGATAAAACCCCAACCCAAATGAAAATTCTCAATGGGCTGAAGACAGAGATTAATACCAGAGCAGTAAATGGGGAGACAGGATTGAAGATAAAATATTTCAATAATGTACCAAAAATTGTTAAGTCGGAAACTTTAAAACGAAATCGAGAAGAAACAAACTCACCTCAAAGAGGTGCTGGAACAAAAGTGCCATGTTTCATAACAGACAGTCAGAAATAGCAACGACCAACACTGTTTCTATTGAACTGTGAGGGGTTTTCTAATCTATCAATTTTTTCTCGCGATGTTCCAAATTTTGAATCATTTGATGTTATTTGTATTGTGGAGACTTGGCTGCAAACGGAACCTTCCGAACCGCCGTTTTTTATGTCAGGCTACAATGTTTTTAGTTCACCAGCAATAAAAGAGAGTTCGATGGGCAGGGCCAGTGGGGGCATCAGTATCTTTTACAAAAAATACTTTAACGCAGAGTGTCTAAACAAATCACCATATTGGCTTATCTGCCGGTTGAACTTTCAAAATAAATCAGTTATTGTTTGTACAGTATACTTTAAACCATCTCTGGACCTTTCGGTCATCTTAGACTCTTTTCAAGTTGTTCTTGCAGATATTGTCGAAACTTCTGATAATATACCTATACTACTTATGGGAGATTATAACTGTAGAGTGGGGCAAGTAGGAACTATTCCTGCTGACCTACTATCTGACACAAATCTGGCAGAGGAAAGGTATAGCCTAGACAAAGTTTTAAATACCAGGGGGCGAAGTATTGTTGAGTTCATGCTCGAAAATTCATTCAGCCTTCTGAATGGTAGAACAACTTCAGACACACCTGCTCAATTCACTCACGTTAACGTGCTTGGTAAAAGTGTGATTGATTTAGTGTGGGTGAATAATTCAAACCTGAATATAGTTCACGACCTTGTAGTGCTCAACGAGTATACCATCTCGCATCACTTTGCTATCCAGGTTACCTTGAACCTTAGTATTGACTTGCATCCAACAGATAGACAATGTTTGCCAGTGCAAACTCCGTCATTGAAATAAATAAATAAATAAAAATAAAAATATATTTCAATTGCCCAACAGATAACTCCATTTATAGGACAATACAAAAATAAAGAGTAGCTACAGTTGTATACATTAAATGAGAGGTGAAAATAACGAAGAAAAAAAAAAAAATGTTATGTATCTAAACATTATCATAATGAATATTCGACAGGATATTAGACAATTTGTCACTGTGAAA
>JAVJAQ010004485.1:0-30881 GCA_032362365.1 Zygogramma bicolorata | reverse complement strand
TGTTGAAAATCCCATATGAAGCGGGACATTTTCGATCAATTACAGCGATAAATTCCCGGCGGGATATTTTCGGGCTGGTAAATACCCGGTAGGTATCGAAACATACCCGCTCGGTCCGTGTATCTATAGCAACGATTGTTAAAATGTACATTTGTCATCTCGACAGGCATAAATACTGAATTTTAAAGGTCGTTGTTTTAACTCCGGAAATTGTCTACCGAATTACACTCGTGCATCAAAATAAACCTGATTGTTTTTATCACTTTTTGGCATTTCAACCAATAGTAGCTGGTTATTCTATGGTTATTCTAGCCAATCATTGGGTATTATACTGATAAAACTGCCTGGTTCTTTCGATAAAACGTTGTTTACCTTTGAACTGTCAAAACTATACGGTTTACCGCGTCGATTCTATTGAACTGGCTCATATTTATATAAACTATCATGAATGAAGAGTCACCTTATTATTAATAGTCATTCACTTTTCACTTTTTCAGCATAATAATAACATAACACATTTCAATGAACACTCAAACACGTAAATAGCTCATAACTCCAACTTTATGACTGATATAGCGAACGGCCGATTCAATTATTTAAGGTTTCCTTAACTCAAATGAAGATGGCGTACAATTAGTTTTTATTAAACACAATTCATTTTTTGTTGTATGAGAAGAAACCGTTGTATGAAGATTTTGATACAACGACATAACGAATGATTTTATGTTCCTTCTGGCGCGATTTTCATTTCATAAGAAATTTTCAATTATCAACCTTGTACAATGAGAGGTGTGACGCCATCTCTTGGTATCGTCGGCAAGCAATATCATATTCACTGTGTAAGCATCATATCTCCTCTGGATCATAGAGGGCACACATCGTTGTTTGACATTTCAAATTTGTAAAATTTTCACCTATTCTCCTTCTTATGTAAATGAAATACTGATCAATTGAATTGTTCTTCCTTCTATTTGTTCAAAAAATAATCTCTCCAAATACAACTCGTTCTTCAAATTTAATAAGATAAATTTTCATTTTCGAAACACTCAAACTTTTTTATTTTGAGGCAAAAGCATTCAAACAAACCGAATTAGATAAAATCACTCGTCCTACGGACTCGTGGTATTACCTTTGATAATTTTCCATTCAAGCATGTTGTCAGTAAAAAAGCTGCATTCGGTTATTTTCATATTTCGGAGTCGGGCTCTTTCGACAAAATATGAAAATAAACTCATGCAGTTTTTAGACAACATGCTTTCATGGAAAATTATCGGTAATTTTGAAGCACTTGTGTAATCACTCCCGAAAAACGCCTCTTGCTCACATTTGTTCGCTCGTGCGTAATAGGCTTCTTATCCTCCTCATTACCGTCAAGCCATAGGAATATCACCGTTAAATACATACAGCTATAAATATTTCAGTACCAAATCAGTATTTCCAATCTCATAAATATTGGACGTTCGAAACGGAAGTTGACTGAAGACAGAAAATAATTGCAGCAATCTCTTACAACTGAGTAATCGAAAGAGACGTCAAATTTAAAGATTCATAACCCGAACTTCCCATCTTGAACGTACAATTTATGCGGGGAATTGAATATAAATTTGCTTCCCACAAAGCTCACAACGTAAAGAGCAAAGTTCATTTCCTACTGCTCGCCGCGCCCGCAAACAAGGTTACTAAATTTCTCATCTTCCACCAGGTTTATAAAAGAAAGGTTTCCAGCATTTTTCGTTATATAATGATATTATTTTAGAAGAAATATGGCGTCATTCCGCGGTGCGAAAGTCATTCTCCATTATACAGTTTATATATCCGAAGACGAGAGATGGGAATAATGTAACAATGTCTGTGTTTATTGAGTTTTGAAAATATCACTTCCGGTTTGGCGCATCTGGTGTCATTTCGGCGTAATTGTTCGGGAAATTGTGGGTGCCGTGGCTAGATCATTGCGGTTTTCGATGTTCAAGCAGTTTTGTGGAGAATGTTGTGTTTTTCGAGGAAGTTTCCAGACGTTTCGACTCCCAACTGCCTCATCAAGAACCAACAGAACAGTATATTATGCAACGATCGTGTAACGATGGTTATTAATATATGAGCATAAACCGGGATACGAAACGAGCCGACGGTGAGTTTCGAATGGTTCATGCGAGTGTATTAATAACCATTACATGAGAGTTGCATACGCTATTTTATCTACACCCGATAAATAGTGAAGAACAACAAATATTATATTTATATTGCACATAATAATACTAATTTGAGGGATTTCTTTGAAAAATTCCACAGAATTGTAATTAATAGTATTACTTCGAGAAATAAAACGATGAGATATGAAAAGAAGATCAAAAATGAAAGAAAAAAAGGTTACTCGAGACCGGAATCGAACCAACGTCTCCTCCAGCTAGAATAATCAATGTCAGCGCCACAGACGGCTCGGCTACGGAAAGCCCACAGAATTTGATGAAAAAATAATTAATAAATCATGCATATCTCAAATGAAAAATTCAATCAATTTAACTGTATTTCTGTCGGTGAAGGTGTCGAAGGTGATCCTTCCATATCGCTGGTATTAGACATTTTGTTATGATTATCGAAGTTTGGCTATATTCTTCAAAAATTCAATACCTATACCGATTTTGACTTGACAAATGTCAAATGCAGAGCATGCACATCATGCTTGATTGAAAAATAATGGGTTTCTATTGGTTGAAAATCTGTATCGTAATAAAAATCTGTATCGTAATGGATTTCATTATAAAACGGGTTGTGGGCATATAAGTGTATTATTAGAGTACGGGTGTAGATAAATATATATATTTCGAATGTTACCAAAATATTGGAAAAAATACTCAAAACACGACTAATGAAATTCCTAAACAAACACAATATTGAATCGGGAAATCAGTATGACTTCAGAAAAGGAAGTCAACTGAAGATGCAATTTGTTCATTGACTTCAAATATATACGAAGCAATTGACTAGAAAAAACATGACTCTGTGTATTTGTTGTCCTCTCTGAAGCATTCGACACCGTGTGTCATATGAAGTTTCTTGAAAACTTAAAAAATATGGAATCAGACGAAATGCGTACAATCTATTTAAGACTTATCAGTTATAATTGCACGAGTGCATAAAAATTACCGATAATTTTGCAAGAAAGCGTGATATCTTAAAATTGCAAGTTTATTTTCATATTTTGGCGAAAGTGACCGAGTCCGAAGGACGAGGGCTCTTTTACAAAATATGAAAATAGCCGAATGCAATTTGTATAAGATATCACGCTTGAATGGAAAGTTATCTAGTCATTTTCATGCACGAATGTAATTCATTGGAATATTTCACGAATAAAGAAATTCTCACGGAAATGTTATTTTTTATGCAATTTGTTCATTGACTTCAAATATATACGAAGCAATTGACTAGAAAAAACATGACTCTGTGTATTTGTTGTCCTCTCTGAGGCATTCGACACCGTGTGTCATATGAAGTTACTTAAGAACTTAAAAAATATGGAATCAGACGAAATGCGTACAATCTATTGAAGACTTATCAGTTATAATTGCACGAGTGCATAAAAATTGCCGATAATTTTGCAAGAAAGCGTGATATATAATAATTGCAAGTTTATTTTCATATTTTGGCGGAAGTGACCGAGTCCGAAGGACGAGGGCTCTTTTATAAAATATGAAAATAACCGAATGCAATTTGTATAAGATATCACGCTTGGATGCAAAGTTACCTGGTCATTTTCATGCACGAATGTAATTCATTGGAATATTTCACGAATGAAATGTTATTTTTTGTTCATTTATACTTTCTATAGATTGTATGGAGTACTCACCTAAACGCAAAATGTTTTTCTATTTTTGAAGTCCATCTGACATTTATTTGTGTTGTTTACTGACATCTAGCGATACGGTTTCAATTGTGTTGTTATGGTGACTTGATACAATGCAATTACCGCTGTAAGTTTTCAATACAATGCAATTCCCGCTGTAAGTTTTCGATAATTGCATTGCTCTTATGGGACATTTTATATATGAGGGAAATATTCTCTCGAATCGTCAACAACAAGTGTGTTTAGGTGATGTTACCAACAAAATGAGAAGTATCACATATGGTGTGCCACAAGGAACTGTTCTTGGACCACTACTATCCACGTTATACATCAACAGCATGTTATAAATGGATATAGAAGGTTTCATCCTCAGTTCAAGTTCAGAGGTTTCCTTTCGCGTTTCAAATACCTGAAAGAAATTCTGGATATTGCCCATTTGAAAACCTTTTTTTTTCCTGATACAATCTCCCCAATCTTAGGTTGGGGAGGTATAAATGACTGTAACTTGAATAATAATGTCAATCTGCAGAAGTGGATGATGAGAATTGAGTACATTGAAGAAAAAAACAACTTAAGTGGCGAACTGGAAAAAGTCAACTTTTCGATCCAAGACAACTCTTCTGTCTCAAAATTCACTTCAAATTTCACAGAAATATATCCAGTATACTGAAACAATAGTATTTGATTCCTCTTCTTTGCGAATAGAGATAATTATAAGTACAAAAACGTACAGAAAAAATGTGAGTGCTGTTTGAATAAATGCAGACTCGACAGAAGTTCCGGGCTTTGTATTGAAAAATACAATCAGGAAAAACACCAATATAATTTGCATGAGTTTCATCAACAAAAAAGTGCTGAGTACATGGAATATACATTCAGTAGATTAATTGATGGGTTACATATGTTTTCGAACAGATTCGTCAACATGGTTTAAAATGATACTTTGTTTTGAAAGTACCTAGACACTTTCTTCATCAGACTATTTCATAATGTTCAATCGGTACACACAAATTTCAACTGGAATGTCTGCATATGCTTTGGATTCCGGAATTATCCGTTATGTCTGTTTTCAGTTTTCAATCGCGGTTTAACTGTATCTGATTTGAGATAGCACTTTTGTTACAAAAATTCTTTGTCGGTCAGTTTTTTACTTGAATGGCAAAGAAATTATTGTGATATCAGTGCAAGCGGTGTCGTTTGTTGTCATATCTAGGATTTCTACGATATCATATAAATGAGCAAATTAGTTTTCTGTCGGTCAGTTGTTTATTCAATTGACAAAGATATGATTGTTATATCACTACAAGCGGTATCGTTTATATCGGTAGTCCGCTGTTTGTATGATTCTGGATCGAATGGAATTTATATTTTATTCAAGCCTCCTGTGCCGAAATGAATGACCATAATCATTTACTTTGTTATCAGAAAATCCCGCCCTACTTGTTCCCTCAAACACAGAATCCCTTCATTTCTTTATTCAGTTGAGTGAAATGGGATGGTACATGAATTGTTGTAAGTTGTTCACGAGATCACTGTTTAACTGAGTCAAGTTTTCAAATAGTTATCTATACAGACAGTTCAATTCAACTTTAATTTTACAGATGTCATTCTGAATCGAATGGCACCTTGCTCATAATTTTCTGCAGGTTTTCGATAAAATGGACCTTGTCGACTGGACTATGATGAAAGTTTCGCGTGATTGTCCCCATATACAATGAAAGCCAGAACAACCGGGTAACAATAATGTGAAACATTCAACTTTGGGAGGTTTCACGAACCAGAATACAGAGATTAATATATGGGCCGTGAGAAGGGTTTTCAAGATACATCTGCTGAATTGCCATAACTCAAAGCACACATTCACCCGGAATATCTGCTTGCGGGCTAAGTCTATTCGAACTGCTATCGTTCCGAAAGCCGGTTTAATTCAACATCAAACGAAGTTTCTTTATAAATTCACAATGGAGTGATATTATAGCCGGGAGGTGGAAAGTTCAAGAGGGAGTTAATGAAAATTTCAGAAGTCTCTTCATGCAAATGTGGGTTTAATCGCCATGTATTTTGAGTATGATGGTATGAGGCAGTTCAGAGACCAAGGAATTGGTTTGGATTCCCTCACTGTCTTGTTCATTACATTCAGAGTGTGAAGAAAGCGAATATAAACTTGATGTTCAATACCAAGATGCATAAAAACCATACTGCGTTAACTTGCACCTGAAAAATCGTAAGGCATATATCTCAATATCTGGCATTCTTGATTTTCAACAAATTCAACCAAAAGAACCACTTCAAAAGATTGCCAATAGTTACTCACTTCAGGAATATGGTAACGTCACGTCAACTCTGGGTTATAGGTAATGTTCATAAATTGTTACATCATATCCGATAATGTTACTTGATTCTCCAATTTGACACAGAGTAATGATTTATATGCAGTGTGGAAATGCAAACCAGATTCTGCACTATTAGGACAACAAACAGTACAATAATGCTTCATCATGAAAGTAACTAGGGGTGAAAACTGATTCAATAATAGCAATAATAACAATGAAAATGTGGAGAGGAATAAAAACAAGGGAAGCGTGAAATAGAAAAAGAATATAACTGAGTAAGATATGTAGTGAATTGGAATGGAAACGTCGAACGCATTCAAATGTTAAATGCATCGAATAGAAGTGTCTAACTTGTCTGTAGGGGGCCATTTTACTAAAAAAGCCATTAAAATGTTACATTTTTTGACCTCAGCATGAGAAAACATAATTTTATTTTGTTGACATGCGGGGGGAAGAGGGTGAGCTCAAATCCATGTTTGCGATGTCAACACCCTTACCCCTCGGTCGCCATCTTGTAAAAAGTGGTGCAGTATATGATATTCCGGCTTCATCTACTATTTATTCAACAGGAAATTGATACATATAGTTCTTGTTGCAAATCAAATTCTCCACATCTTTATAATCATTAACCTTCTTCGTGAAATCGAAAATAACAATATAATAACAATGTTATGTACAAAAATAGTTGAAAATTTTGGAACGTATTCTCTTTAAGGCGGATTAATTTTTTATCTAGTCATTTCAGAATAAAATGATCTTCGAACATTAACGAGAATCCTATGCCGGCAAGAAAGGTCAAGGTAACTGTTTGGGAGAAAAAAACATCTGGCTGCTATTACTATTATCATAATTGGTCCTAGGAGGGGCAGCTGTTTTTTTCCACTTATTCTTCGAATTTTGCTACGTATTTCACGACTTGCAAACGTATTCAATGGGGAAGATGACCCAAAGCTTTTAGTAGGTGGCAGCACGACTGCATGTGCCTAACGAGTGATTTTGCAGGTTATGTTTTATTTTTATTTTGATGAATATTTTCAAAAGATACTCAAGAATCATAAGGATGTTTTCTCCAACCGATAGATATGGATGTTTGTCTGTACCAGAACTGGAAAGTTTGTTGAGGGAACGTAGTGAATCCCTCAAAGGAAAGAAAAAAGATTTGAGTGAAAGGTAAAAAATTCAAACTGATTACAGAGTTGTTTCGTTAAAAATCTTCATAATAACCATCTACTAGCCCTGCTACGTTTTTTTGTAAGTGACTGGAGCATAATCTAGAAAGTTCAGAAGCCTGAAAGCTCTTTCTTTTCAGGGCTACTTCCCACTGCTTTTTCAGTTTTGTTTCTTTTGGAAATAAATGCGTACCTACATTTTTACATCCGAATGCACGACAGAAGACCATTTTATGTCGATTTCAAATCTTTATATTCTCAATTATTGCAAAGAAGGGACGTTTAATGTTTTGAATTGTTGTCATTTGACTTGAGAGGCTGTCAAAGGTACATGCAGTGGTGGCGCTCCTAGTGGTAGAATTTTGCAGCCGTCATCCCCATTGTGAGAAGTATTTTGAGTTTTACAGGTACGGTTTTGAGTTTTGTGGGCAAACTTTCAATAACCGATTACGTTTGTCAATAAAGCTTAATATTGTCATGAGAACTCCTTCGAGGGTCACCTTGATTCTTGATGATAATTGCAATTTGCACAGCAAAAAATGATAGCACAAATATATAAATGTCATCTTTCACTTCTCAGTCATTAGGCGGAAATGAATTAATTTGAAGCAATGATAAATGCAAAGATCGAGCATGAAACTCTATAACCATCACGAACTACCTATCATAGACAGTAATTAGTGATAATTGCTCCTCCTCCTTACAATTTTAGTCTATCGATGAAATGTGCAAATGTGCCCAACCTAACCTAACATAATCATTTCTGATACTCAGGGCCAGTTGTACAAACCCCAGTGCACTGTTTCTCAAATGAACCGAGTTCAGTTGCTAAGCATCAACCAATAGAATCAATCGTTTGTTGCTTGCCAATTGATCTCGGTAAACTTGAACTACAGTTCACTAAGAGTATTCACAACTTTCACGCACGTTTTTGCGAAATCAAGTTTGTGTTACCAGTTTTGAAATTTCGTGAAGTGGGGGTTATAACTTGATGGTTACTGACTTTTGTAACCGGGTTATTAGGCATTCCAGAGCAGGTTATGTCTGGGGGGCAAATACCAGTTTTAACCAATCACACACTTATAAAAAAGAAAACAAACGAAAGTTCCTGGGGGGCAGATACCGCCGTATTGGTTCATTTAGATTAATTTGACATTTTTGACAAGTATCTGGAATGCCTAATTCGCAAAAAAATCATTTTGATTGATAACACCTCGACATGTCAAACTGCTGAAGTTGGTGTTCTGTGGCGAGTGTCTCTACTGTATGGTTATGATATACTGGATATACTGGGACAAAATGGCATCTTATTGTTCCTATTTTCCATTCATCAAATGAACATCGAATTCTGAATTTTGTTTTACAGATCGAAATATACGATAAGAGAAGACAGAAGCGGCTATAAAGTTTTCATGTGGTTGGTGATACGTTCTTTCTCTCCAGCAGATATTGGAACTTACAACTGCGTATCCACAAATTCGTTGGGGAGGGCTGAAGGAACTCTGCGTTTATATGGTGAGTACTTCTAAAGGGAGAATAAATATAGAAATATTGTATAGTATTTTATTCGTAGTTTCCTGGGTTTCTAACCTTATATAATCTAAAAGTATTCACATTCCAATTATACGAAAAGTTGCTGACTAATTGGACTTCTATCCAGTAAGAACAGTTTTTCAATAGGCGCAGCAACTTTTCGGGGTTGATTGGAAATCTCCCCTTCAACACTTGCATAGATTCCAATATTATTTTTATTTTTTCAGATTGTGGTAGCTTAGAAACCCAAAAAAAACGTAGAAAATATCCACCCAAAAACTCCAGGGAGGATTTTCTTTTCCGCAATAATGAGAAAATAATATATTGTTTACCGGGTAGGAAAAGCCTTACATTCCTGGTGACTGCGAAGATTGCTTAGTCGAGGCACAAGCCGAGACTAAGCGATACAGATTCCAGGAATGTGACTTTTCCTATCTGGTAAATATACGATTTTTTCGCAAATCGTTCAAAATTCGACAGATATTAATTAATTTTGAAAAATAATTTCATTCACAAAATGGTGCCTTGACATTCGTACTATGGAAACTGTTTCCGATTATTTGTGCAGAACACTAGAAACTGTAAGAAAATATCATTTCCTCACAGTAAGGAAATCTTGACTTTTTCTTTAACAAATTTTGTCTGGAGTGTCAACATTTCCTAGGGATTTGCAGAAAAAGTTTTTCTACAACCACACTCCACAACATGCTTTTCTGCATAGTTTTACGTTCTCAAACATGATTATTTCTCACAATAATTGAAATTCCACATTAGTATGCGGCGAAATGATATGGAAAAATACGGAACCAAAACTATTTCTGAAAATATAATTTTGGCATATTTTGAAGAACGCACCATATTCCTGAAACCATATTCCACTGATGAATTACTTTTTTTATTAAGAGATAAACTCAAAAATAAATCATCGGCAGGTTCTGATGATATACCTTCATTCATTCTCAAAAAAGTTATCAATACTATTATCGAACCACTAACTAACTTGGTGAATCTATCTTTTGTATCTGGCAAATTCCCGACTAAATTGCAAGTGGGAAAAGTAACTCCCATTTCCAAAAACTCGGAACATCTGGAAAATTAAAGACATAACAATTCCTAACAGTTTTCAAAAGTATTTGAGTATGGTTACTTGAAAAGGCTGACGACTTTCTTGATTGAACAAAACATTTTATTCAATAGACAACATGGATTTCGTAGTGGCAGATCCACAACCACTGCTATCCATAGTTTCTATGATAACTTAATAAACTGTTTGGACCGGAGAGAAATCCCCATGGGTGTCTTCTGTGATCTGAGTCGCGCTTTCGATTGCGTGGATCATAACATTTTGTTATCAAAATTGTACAATTACGGAATCAGAGGCAATGGTCTCAATTGGATAGACTCTTTTCTTAAAAATCGTCACCAACTCGTCTGTTTGAAATACCACGAGAATAATTTGCTGCGTAATGTTTCTTCCGCAGAAACGGAAATAATGTTGGGTGTACCACAGGGATCTGTCCTGGGACCTGTATTATTCATTATTTATATAAATGAAATTACCAACTATTTTCAGCATGTTGAAATGACAGTCTATGCGGATGACACTTCCTTACTTATATCGCACATGAATCAATCGGAGTTGAAACAAAAATGCGAGACAACATTAAACCAGTTAGTTTCCTGGTTTTGAATCTATAATTCAAATCTATACCTCAATGCTCAGGAAACTAATGTTATAAGATTCCACATGCCACAAAGACTACTGGAGGAAATTGATATCGTTTCAAACAACACTTCTTTATCTATGCAGGAAAGTTGCAAATTTTTGGGTATCTACATAGATGAAAATTTGAACTGGAAGGAACATTGTACATCAATTATCTCTAAACTCTCATCAATTTTTTTATATTTTCGAAAATCTAAGGTTAGTTCTTACTCAACCACAAATTTTGAATTTGTACTACGCGCAGGTAGAGAGCAGACACTCAAGTAGACAGATCTTCAAAACTTTCAATATATTAACATGTCCAGGTTTATACATATTTGAAGTGTTCATTGTCGTTTTCAAAAATAAAAATTTATTTTTCAATAACAGAGGTTTTTATGAACATAATACCCGCCGTGCTGATGATTTACGTATACCAATATCAAGAATTAATATCGCCTATAAAGCTCCAAAAAGAATTGGTGTCAAGATTTTCAACCATTTACCTGAATCACTCAAAATCATACAACATGAAAGGGCATCTGTACCTGATTAGTAAATGTTTTTACTCTCTGAATGAGTATCTTTCGACAAATCCAGTATATTCTCTTTTTAATTTGCTTTGACGTTGTATTTATGATACATATGAGTCAGATATATGTAATGTTAATTTTTGTTTATTTTGTACTGCAGTGTACATGTCCGCCTAAATACTGACAATTCTGATACGATGTATATTGTCTGACAGAAATAAAGCGATTTTGATTTTATCAAAAAAAGCCTCTACTGTATGGTTGATACTTGTTACTCTTGGGCACTATTAAGCTAAGAATGATTCAATGACATTCAATTACGTTTTATAGCACGGAATTATTTTTAGCAAAAAGTGTGTTGTAGAAAAAGTATAGTGTGTAACACGAGCAGAAATGAAAGTTCTCACTCGTTTGAATAATTGCAGCACTCGCTAGCGCTCAAACTCGTGAGGAATTAGCAATTTTCCGCACTTGTTGCACAATATATCATTTCCGTACTAGTACGGAAAAGTGACTCTTTCAACACTAAAATGAGTGCGGAGAAGTGGACTTTTTCTAGTAGAAAACATTAGTAAAATCCACAGGAACCATATTGTTTTTTTTATCTCGGCAAGTCCCAGTCGAGATGAATAAAAACCCTGGTGCGTTGACCGATATGCTTTTGTTTAGCCAATTCCTCTCGACCTGAGAAATCGAAAAGTAAACTTACATTTTTTCACGGTAGATGGTGTTGAGGTGGTGATACAAATGCGATTTTCTAAGGGTACATTTTCATTGAGGCGGCAACTTACGAGTGATTTCGATACCGGCGGTCTCATTGGATAAACTCTTGCGGGATCTTTCGTTCACCAATAGAATTATCAGTATACAAAATACGTAAGGTCAATTTATTATAATAAAAAGCTATTAATTTTTTTGAAATGTTTGACAGTTCGATTTGAATTTGAATGCATTTGAAAGTTCCTTTAATATTCAAAATCTTGTACCTAGTTCTTGTTTCTTTTCACGTTTTTCTTGTTTATATTCTACTTGAGTATTAAAACACTTGACATAGTCAGTGGGCATACTTGAAGACTGGCGTTAAATCAAATCATCTTTCGAACAATCTGTTCAGGCCAGTCTCAAATTACCTACACAGTAGGTTTCGGCTGGCACCTGTCAGAAAACAACTACTCCCCTGGCTAATATCACGAAGCCAGAAGGAATGGGCGAATTCGGTTCGCTTTTGGAATACCTCGTCCATTGGTAGATGGCGTAATAACTTCGTTGTTCGCATCAGCTTTGGCCGGGGCTTGATACTCTTAAAGGAGTTTGATTTTTAATTATGGGAAATCATCGACTTTATGTTGATGATGGCACTGCCTTGCACTGACGAGTGGCCAAATAGCCCGAAACCGGTCTGCAAGTGTGTCCGTCCCTATAATTGAAAATCAATTTTTTCATTTGTATCGACGGAAGCAAATGCAGGATTTACTTTTGTGAAGAAACCTGCACTGGCACCGATCGGATATAATTCAATGCCCTTCGTGGTAGTAGCCAGGGGAGTAGTTGTTTTCTGGCAGGTGCCAGCCGAAACCTACTGTGTAGGTAATTTGAGACTGGCCTGAACAGATTGTTCGAAAGATGATTTTATTTGAGTGTTTATCGTTGCTGTTCTTGTATTTGTTTAACTTTATAGTGATAGTTTATGAACCGATTTACAAATCTCAAAATAAAACGCTCGTGAAACGTCTAGGTATTACTTATCCCTCATATCATCGGCACGTAATCACATTGAAATTGTATTTTTTTCAACACTATGAAGAAAAAAGTACTTACCTATCTTCGGTTCCTCAGAAAGTAGAAAGATAAGATATCAATACTTTCCAGTTTCACTCGAAACTATTGTTTCGGAAGATTTAAAATCATACCACAATCACCGAGTTTTTGATTTTTTGTTCATCAAATTGAAAGCAAAAGGAATACCTAATAATCAGTCGAAATGTGATGACTACATAATTTCTAGCATTTTGCGGGAAAGCAAGAAATTGCATGCAAAACATGAGACCATAAAATAAACATAACCTATAAATCTATAAATAACCGAATGACCGTCGAGTAGACGGATATCACGATACCACAGATTGAATTAAAATCACGTAAGGTGTGCCTCTGCCGGCAAACTCTCGAAGGCCTCTCTTCTGATAAAATTGATCAAAATCAAGATAGCGAAAAGTCGAGAAAATTTGCTCTCAATCTATTAGGTATAAGTCAATACACCAGGGTTTTTATTCATCTTGGTCCCAGTCAATACATTATTCGCCGCACTAATTACGGAAAATGGCAGATTTTCAAACTTTGAATATTCAACAACCGACACTATCTAATGGATTGTTTTCACCTCATCACTCCCTTCCACTCTCATGCATGAAAGATCATTGGGTGCCTCAACCATTTTCCACTAACACTCAAAAGCACTTCATCCATCGAGACGAATGGAATGTCATTGTCGAAACCGATAGGCAATCGGTGATTTCAGTCCATCTCTCAACGGAAATGGATCTGCTTTCTGTCCGAGAGCAAACATTGAATTCGACGTGCGAAGAGTAACCTAGAACTAAAACCCCAATTCAGATTTGTTTGATGTTAATTAATCGTTAATCATAAAAATAAATTTGCATAATGAAGGTGATGCCATATAGCCCGGGTAGTAGTAAGAGTTTTCTACACTAATTCTTTACAGTCTGGGATCTGCAGAAAAATGTACGCGCTGCAGGGTATTTTATGTAGTAGTAGTAGTAGTTTATTTTGAACAGGAATTCCTAATATACACTAAGAAAAACATTCAACTTATTCGAAGTAAATTCGCTTGAGATTCAAAATACATATATGACTAAAACTATACTATCAGCACTCATATAAGTATGTGGGTATATATAAAAAAGAATAACATCAATAAAGTATTTAAAATCAGGAAGAAGAATAGCTAACATTAATATATTCACGGTCGATACTCTTCCGAATTGTGATCAATCGTTCCACCCTTGGCAATATCTACACGGATGACTCGACGAGTACAGAATTCCCACCCCTTTGTTGTGAATTTGGAAACCTGTCGAACCTCTTTTGCTCAGGGATCTTTTTTCAATAGAACAGCTAAGGTTTGGAACCCCTTGCCAAGAGAGGTTTTTCCTAAGGCTTACAAACTTCAAAAATGCAAAGTAAATGTTAATTCGTATCTGCATATAAAAAAAAACTCTATTTCTAGTGGAATAATTATGGTTGCTATGGATTCATAGAAACAAATTCATTAAGGTAAGATCGGGTAAGTGTGAACGCGTTTTTCATAAGTGAAACATGTGAGCAAGTTTTTCGTCATTTCTAGCTGGAAACTTACATATCATTATTGTTGAATGGTAATGGTTCAGACTTCCACTGTCTAATTATTAACTCTATTTAAACCTGTTGCTAAGAACTAGAGGATAAAAAACACAAATCAAGTGAAAAAATCAAATCTCAAACGAAAGCTTGAAATGAATTTTCTGTTCAATGATGAAATTAGGGATTGATTGAACAAAGAAAATAATACTGTTACAAAAAATCGATATATCGAATATGGAATATTAGTCAAAAGAAATAAAAAATCTAAATAAAGAAATAAATGAAATAATATTGTGACAAGAGAATTGAGATATCGATTGTGGTATACAAGTCAAAAAATGAAAAATGAATGAAATATTATGAATAAATGTTGAAACCAAGTTTCAAGTTGAGTATACTCACGTGACAAGTGTACTTTCGATTGCTGGTATCCGCAATCGTCAACTAGAATTCCGTACAGATTTGTTTTGAATTTGAAAATCAGAACCTTGATTCACAAGTAGTTTTTGGCCAAGTTTGAATACGGTACTTCTCTGTACAGTGTTTTCTCGCGCAATGAAAATGAGGCATGTGTGAGAAATATATATGATTTTTTCGATTTTGCAATATTCATATATCTTCATTGGTAAAAAAGTTATGAACTTTCCAAAGGTCAAAAATGGATACCAACCAAAATGTCTTGATAATTATAATTGGTTCAGAAAGAACGGCATGTAAAATCCTTTGGTCGTGGTAGTGGCTGATGTATTTCTATGATACAAATCGAAAAGAACCGGCCGATTGCTGATAAAACCGAATTGAAACTCAAAATCGGTTGCGCAAAGGGCTACTGTCAAACGCTGCTGCCGCCATGTTGTCCACTGTTTGGAAAAGGCAGCAGTGCTTTTTCATATAATCCTACTCCCCTCTGTTCGGAAGAGCAATTACAATATTGGAGACTCATCATCAAGGAAACCTAAAATAAAACTTTTTTTTTGTTTTTGTTTTTTTTTTCGTGGTGTTGACCGGTCCTAGACATGGCAGCAGTGTCATTATGTGTTCTCCTATGAATTAAATGACGAATTATATGACATTTGGGAGCCCTATCATTATAGGTTAAGTGTCGTGGCCTCTTAGACTATATGGCTCATTTCCACTTTTGACGTCAAAAAATAATGAAAGAAGGATTGAAAATGAAGCTTCAATCATGAAATTTGGTGTCCAGGTAGAATATTCGAATGTCCACCTGATAAAAAATGTTTTTACATTTCAAATAAGTCACACTGTATCAGATATCATAAATGACTAAAATAATAGTTCCTCTTTCTGGGTTCCCAGTTATGAATGAATCCCCGATCAAAACTGTCAAAATGCCAGTAATCTTAACAGACTGTACAGCCGATTTGAAGAAAAAAAGCATTCAGATTATGACGAATAAAAACAATATAATATGAAGTTGTGCATTTAATCAATGATTAAGATGATTTTTACGTTCCAAATACATCTCCTGATGACAAAATTATTGAAACATCCAGTATTCCAAAATTCATAATTTTACCATTGCAATCACAGGATCAACATATTCCTTGTTGTACACGGTTGAGTAATAATATTTCAGAAGAACAGAAGCACTAGAAATTTGTTGTTGAACACTTCAGGTGAAAAGAGCAGAAAAATAATATTGATTGCCAAATGAAATCTCAATCGATGTTAGCAATTGATCAGTCGATCAAATCGAGTCATATTATCACTTTTTTCTCAATCAAAGCCATTGTATTGTGAGCTATGAGAAAGTTTTATTCATTATCTATCATGCATAATCAGTATTCGGTATCAATGGCCTGATATATAGAATTGTCCAAAGCACTATTCAAACTCTTGATCAATTTTTTGATAGTTTTCACACTAGTATCACTACAATCCTCGGAAACATCGGCTAGTTTGTTTTTCCGAAAGAAATAGTCGTTCTCGCAGAAGTAACTGATTTTTGGTTGTGAATCGAATTCTTTCGTCAAGAAGCAGGACTTCATAACAGACTTTTGTAAGTTACTATCATGGAACAGTCCCCTCTCACTTGCTACCGGAGTGTTGTGCCTCACCTCTCTCTCAGTATGGTCTTCATCTTCCGTCAGTTTACACATACGATCACAAAAAGTCTCTACGTCAATAATATCTTGTTTCATGCATCGATATTTCTTCATTTGAGATTCCGTAGCATCGATAACCGCAGAAATAGAATTGTGCCTTTCGATTGGAGAATCACATTTTTTGAAAGACAAGTTCCTTCTTGGGGACATGTCCCCTCTCCTAGCCTCCTTTCTGTAAGCATATTCATCGAAATTTGCACTTGGTGTTGGCGAACAATTCCTGGAAGGCATATTTCTTGGTGACGAATCTCCGTCTGTCCTTCGATTTGAATTTGTACTAGATCTCTTCTTCATAGTCAAGGACCGCTTTCCTTCTGCGTTGATGCAGCCTTTTGATCTCACAAGAGATTCTTTATTCACCAATCCTCCATCATCGTGAATGGAGATACGCCTTGGTACGTTCGTGTCAGTTTTCTTGCGATCAACATTCGCTGAGAGACCCTCGTACCTCGGTTCGTGGAAGGTCAAATCTCTAGGCTCGTAGCCACGGTATTTCTCAGTAGCATTAGCCTTCATGAGTTCATCCAAGTCAGTCATTATTCCTTCCAAACCTTGATCAGCTTCAGCGCGCTTGAATTCGGCCTTTTCAAAGATCGTTTCAACGTCTGAGGACTGGGTGAATGTATCGTTCACGCTCTTGTAAGCAATTTTAGGTTTACCGAAATACTTCTTTTCCAGCATTTGGAGTTTTTGTTGCATCACAGATAAAGTCGATAGGTATTTCTTCCTGACGCAATCGGTATGGCGAGTTTTCTTCTTCGGTTTGTGCAGAGGAGTTTTAAGTTTCTTCGACATTTCGACAGGTTTTTGTTGCATGGCTTGTTTTATTTGCTCCAGTTGCTCAGTAGCGATATCTAATTCCCTATTGGCCTCTGCAAGAAAACCACTAGGGTTCTTCTTCAAATCTTTCGATGATACCTTGCGCTTGGGGTCTTCAAGCTCTGTCAGTTTCTTCACCAAGTGTTCCGTTGAGGTGATGGTGTTTTTTTCTTCTGTTTTCACGTCCTTTATAGCCTTTTTGAGAATAGGAGTTTTTGGTTTTGGTTTCGGTTGGATGATAGCTCGTTCCGATCCCAAAAGAGGCATCTCCATGCGTATTGTTTTCAGATCGATCAAAGGCCTCACATTTTTCTGAACTCTTTTCGTGCCAGTCTGGTCGTTCTCGTTGAATTTTTGGTTCAGAACCCAGCCGTATACCCTTCGGAACTCTTCGAAATTTTTGCTTATCCCATGATCGACGTTTAGTTTCACTTTGGTTTTGATGGGGTGTATTTTCAGGTAGTCATCAGTACGTCCTATGTCTCTTGGCATTATTCGAAAGGTTGCGAAAACATTATTTCGGAGAATATTCAGGTGACATAACACGTATCATTTTGGCACTTGGAATTTTTGTATATTTCTGTCAAATTTAGGCAGGTGAACGACTTTCATACAAGTACTAGCCACTTTGTGACGATTCTGACGTTGGGTTTTTCCTTTTAGCCTTGGAGATATACCATTTTCAAGAGTTCACTGAAATCTTCAGCTTCATGAGTTTATATTCAGGTAATAATCGAGTGCCGTCAGATTTATATCTTGGAATCCAGGGCAGAATCTTCATAAAAGCTATTAGACTGCATTGTTGAAAGTTCGAATAAAAAAATTGATAAGTTTGAAACGACAAAGAAAAAAATGTTTAACGCAGAGAAGTAATATTTGCATGGTAAATTTAATGTTAATTCATTCATATTTCGCAAGAATACAAGTGACAGAAAAAGTCATTAATTATTATAAACTATACACAGTGGCTTTCTTTAATGTCCTCCCCATTTCATTTTTTGAAGGCGTCAACTCAAAAAAGTGAAATTTGAGATAATGGAATTGATGCAAGAATACTATACTTTGGGGTGAAATTTACAGACGAAAATTTCAAGACGGCGACTGTGCGTCACCTGGGAAAAAAATTAAATGGAAATGGGGGTCTTGTTACACACCCTCTTGAAGCTGCTGGCGAATACTGTAAAACCCTAGAGTATTGAGCCAATATCTTCAACAAGTACAATATGGCGGAACATTAAATAATTGCGTGAATATATCGACCTTCAACTTTATGAAATAGTAAAAGAAATATTGACGTTCCTGTGTTCGGAAATGTAGGGCGTTATGCAACGATTATGTAATGATGGTTATTAATACACGAGCATCAACCGGGATACGAAACGAGCCAGAGTTGAGTTTCGTATGGTTTCTATGGGAGTGTATTAATAACCATTACATGAGAGTTGCATACGCTATTTTATCTACACCCGATAAATAGTGAATAACTACAAATATTATATTTATATTTGTATTGCACATAATAATACTAATTAAACGCATTTCGTGAAATGAAATGATGAGAAATGAGAATATCAAAAATTAAAAGAAAAAAATTACTTGAGGCCGGAATCGAACCCACGTTTCTTCCTAACTAGTTGAACTAGCTATTTTCAACCTCAGCGCCTTAGACCGCTAGCCTATGGAAAGCTCAGAGATTTTGATTGAAAAAATAAAGAAATAAATGATGCATTTGTCAAGGTGTCGAAGGCGATTCTCCCTTATCGCTGGTATCAGACATTTTGTTATGATTATCGAAATTTGGTTATATTCTTCAAAAATTCAATACCTACACCGATTTTGACTTGACAAACATCAAATGCAGAACATGAACATCGTGCTTCATTGAAAAGTAATGGGTTTCTATAGGTTGAAAATATGTATCGTAATGAAAAATCTGTATCGTAATGGATTTCATTATAAAACGGGTTGTGGGCATATAAGTGTATTATTAGAGTACGGGTGTAAATAAAATATCGTATACCTAGGATTTCTCATGTCAAGAAGTTCATGGCAACAATTTCGAGCATCTTCTGAACTGAGCTCAGCTTATTTTCTCTAAATCATTGGGTTAACGATTTATTCGGGCAATCATTAAATTCAATATTTTATGGTTGTACAGGATTCGTCAGCAGCGTCAAAAGGATGTGTCACAAGACCCTTTTTCCATTCAATTTTTTTTGTGACGCACAATCGCCATCTTGGAATTTTCATTAGTCAATTTCACTTCTGAATATTCATGCATCTATTCCATCATTACAACTTTCAATGTTTTGAGTTGACTCATTCAAAAAATAAAAAGTAAAAAGGACGTCAAACAAAGCCACTGTGAATAGTTTATAATAATAGTTTTTGTGTTGTTACTCGTTTTTATTCGCGAAATATGAATGAATTAATATTAAAGTTACTATGCAAACATTATTTATTAGATATAATTCCCCTTCAAACCCTTTTTTTCTTGTCCATCTCACTTGTTATGTGAATTGTTGTAATCCACTATGACAAAAATATAGAAATACCCCCAAACCTAATTAGTCCTGAAAGAATGTAGGCGTAGGCTTGCACGGCCGATATTGATACATCGCTAGTTTTTCGGGCTTGAGGGGCGTGTCCTGGAATTTTGAGTTCAGGAGCTCTCGGCTACATCTGCGGCAGCCATCTATAGCGGCGTAGTCTTAGTTGAACTCCTTCCTGGGAGTCTACTATGAATAAATCTGGAGTTACTTGTTTTTTAATATTTTGTTGGTGGACCCTGTTCAGTCATACGTCGGATTCTGTACTTCTGTCTGGCTTTGTCGTCAATGTCTTATGAACGCGATGTCAAATTTTGTTATGCTTATATATCTAAATAGCTTCACGGTATGAGCGAGAGGAATAATGTGTTGTTGTTCCAAGGATTGAGGTTTCATCTAATTGAATATTATGATTATTGAGAAGGGCGTGCTCGGCTACAGCTGATTTTTCAGTTTGTCCCAACCGGCAACTCGCTTTCCTATATATATATGTTGCTTACGGGACGAAATGATTGTAAATTTGGTAAATTTTTTCTAATTTCGATAGAAGGTATTATTTCATTATAACATTTTCGAAGTTGTTCACTCAACAAAATTTTCTAAGCATCAAGAGCCAGTTGCACCGCTCCAACTCACTAGATATTCGACTGAGCTTGGCTTAATCGTTAAGGAACAAGGGAGCTGATTGGCGAATCCATAGCAACAAAGTGTATCTTAGATAAACTTGAACAGCGTGGTGCAATTAGCCCTAAGTTTGTTCATCATATCGCTTGTTAGTTTGAGCCTTTCACAATTTTGTCAAGTTCGAATGGAACTGAATGTTGCTGAGAGAAAAAATACAGAACAGTGATTGGAGAGAGTTCAGATTTACTGAATGATACAGAAGAACGACAGAAAACGCTCCACATTATATATTTCATCCGAAGAGTCCATATAAATTTATGATAAACTGTGGAATGCGGGGAGAGAAAATAGCCTTGTCTTTTCAAAATGAAAATTTCATTTAAGATTGTGGACACTCTTTGTTATGGTCGGTTCATACACCACACTTTTACTTAATTTTTTTGTCACAGTTGTCACAATGTAAATCAATCGAGGCGTTCATACACGGGAATGAGATAATTAAATAATTTTAGGGACTGCGCATGCGTGCATGTGAAGTCATCACAGCAAGCAGTGCCACCAACATTATAAGGAAACATGTTCTCCTGGATATTCTACAGAAATGATATAAAATGGGTGCTCGGTGAAATATCTGTCATTATCCGATACAAATTAGCGACTTGCAAATAAAATCAATGACGTAACCCACGATTACTTCTTCTTCTTCGTTTGTTTTTGATCACTGCGCATGCGTCCTGTTTACTTTAACACTGGTATATGAACGGTCCAATTCCATTCTTAAGGTAAAAGTAAAAGATAAAGTGAAAGTGTGGTGTATGAAACGACCATTAGCATTTTGAAATTTTAATACTTTTAGGGCATGTACTTTATGACCTGATGGGTGCAAGGATTATTTGGAGTTCTAGTGGAAAGGCAAAAATTAACCTTTCCCTAGACATCATAAAGTCCAAAAAATACTATTGAATGGAGACAATACGTGTGGTGCTCACAATTATCATGATAATTAGAATATTGAAAATTGAAAATTTCAATACAATATTGAACTCTATTGCGACTTGTTCATTTACCGGTTGTCGAAAAATATAGTGTATGCAACTCTCATGCAATGGTTATCACATGATAGTAGCATAATATACTAGTGTTCATAATTTCATAATTTCTATTCATTTGATCCACAACGATTCTTTTTTTTTCAGAGATCAAAGTTGGCCCGATTTCTCCCAACAACCACGTCATTGTTGGAGGTGAGTACATGTCAAAACAGAAATGGTTCTTTACAGGTACTCTCTATATACAGGGTTCTGATAGAATATTTGCTCCTAGAAGAAACGAAGGCTAACTGGAAACTTTTCCTAGAGATCGAATACCCTAACGCCAAACTGATATTTTGCACTCCACGGGCGTTTCGCTAACAAGTTTGGCATCTTCAGGAGGAGAAAATTGATACTAAATCTAAAGACTAGGGTTAGATGTTCATATACCTAAGTTTTTCGGTCCAATATGGACTCTGTTTCTTACTGCTAATTATTAAGTAACAAATAAAGTCCACACCGGGCCGAAAAGCTTAGGTATATAAACAACTAACCTTAGTCTTCAGATTTAACATCAATTTTCTTCTCCTGAAGATGCTAACCTTGTTAGCGAAACGCGCGTCGAGTGAAAAAAATATCAGTTTGGTGTTAGGGTAATTGATCTCTAGGAATAGTTTCAACTTCAACACCAAAGGTTCCAGTCTCATCTTTCAGAAGGCAACCTTGTTTACATGAATCACAACAAAAAGTGCGCTTTTTTTATTAAGGTATCAAGTTATGAATTAATTCCAGGACGACTATTTAGATTGCCAAGTCGAGGCGCAAGAGTCCAAGAATGTGGATTTTCCTAGGAGGTGAACATACTATTTTTCGGCAAATCGTTTCAAATCCGACAGCTATTAATTGATTTTGAAATAATCGCGAATAATTTTGTTCAGAAATGAATGGTGGTTTGAAATTCGTAATAAGATGTGTAGATCACCTACAACAATATAATTTCCTTACTGCAAGGAAATCTTGACTTTTTTTTATATTTTGGTAATACTTCGGTCGCTATGAGCACCTTTTTCTGATTTGTCTTGTGGAATCAACAGAAATTTGATGTGGAAAATCGTGAAGTTTTACAACAAAATGGACCTGTATTTCCGAAAATATACGAGACCGCCAAAATTTTCATTTGGATTTTTTGTAGAGATCAAATTACTTGAGTTTCACAAAAAAATTCAAAAAACAGATGCTCATAGCGACCGAACTATTACCAAAATTTTGTCCGGAATTTCGAAATTTCCTAGCGATTTGCGAAAAACTATTTTTTCTTCAAACGTCAAATAATGATGACATTACTTATCTAACTTGATCCTGTCAAAGTTTGATGTTTCCGCCGGCAGCAGTTTTTTTCCCATTTCTTTACGGCGCGGCGGAGGGAAAAATGTTGTCATGGCAACAATATCATGTAACAAAGCAACAATACAAATGTCATTAACAACAATTAAACATCATTTTTATTTATAGTAATATTAAAAGTACAATTAGTTAATGAATCATTTTCAAAATTGAAACCGTGCAAAAATGTTCCCGACTCTTGATACGCATTGGTAATTGTTGATGATACTGATGGTCGAGCACAACTTTCAGCAATCATTCCCGATGTTGGCGAATCATGAGGGTTTAAAATTTTTTGAGCATTATCGTTCTTATTTCTTATTGAATCCTCTATATATCCTTCGGCAACCGTGCTTGATTTCCAGCCCCCATGTCGTTTGAGGCATTCTAGATTTCCGCCTCCATCAATTAAAAGTGTTGCTGATGTTCGTCGTAGACAGTGACCCGTGTATGCGCTTGCATCGTTTAAATTCAAATAACTAGCTACTTTTTGGGCTACTGCGCTGATCGAATGTATTCCCATGACGCTTCTGTAACACTTTCCATTTTGGTACTTTATAAAATATCGGTTTTCTGTGAAATTTTCAGGCCGCAGTGATGCATACTTTTTATACAGTTTAATGTAGTTTTGACCAATTATCGTAAAAGATCTAATTTGTCGTGTTTTACTGTCTGGGATTTTGATAATTATTACATCTTCTTTATCCTCAATGTCCACAGTCTTCATTTTTACCAATTCGTCGCATCGACAGGCGCCGGTAACCCCAATTAACAAAACAATCTGAAATATTTTTATAATTTAGTAGAGTATACTATATGCTTTGCAATCTAATTTTTTTTACCTTCAATCCTAAATACAACTTATCTGGCGCTTCAAACAAAAATTTATCAAACTCGTCATTAGTGAAAACTTTAGACTTCTTTGCAGTATATCCTTCGCTTGTCTTTTTCAGAAAGGCACGTAACTTTAAAAATTTGCTTGTATTCACATTTTTTCAAATAACTAACTCGGATTTTATCATAGAGTATCGTGACCAAATTGAAGAAGATTTCCATTTATTTTCATTTTCCATTATATTAAAATATGCCAGTAAAGCGTCTTCGGTAACTTGCCGTACACCTCTTGTATCGCACCACTCTTGGAAGTGCTTGTACGCTAACCGATACTTTATTCCGGACTTGGAGGGCCCCAAACGTGCTACTGCATCATTAGCCGCGGACTCAATTTCGTTTAGGTTTTCCATTTTCGCACTAAATTTGCGCTTGCGGTTGCAACAACAATAAGCTGTCTTCAATAACATAAAATAACTGTCAAACAACTGTAACCAGGAACGCAAATCCCACCGACTTAATTATTTTAATTTCTAACATCTAGACGACTTTGATAGTTGTCACAGTTAATTTCGAGTAAAAATAGCGTATGAATTGTACTATTTATGGTTTAAAATTGCTACGTTTGAAGAAAAAGTAGTATACTTTATTCGGCAAAGAAGCGACGAAAGTCATGCTTCTCCGCCTCATAAAGTAATATACTATTATTTCAACTTGTGATTGTTGTTTTCAATACCATCTTTTTTTTGTCAGGTTTTGCCGAACCCGCCAGAGGTCACCGATCCAGCAAAGGCATTTCAACAACATTCTTCAGCCGGCCGATGTTGATAATTTTATTATCCATAGCAGGCCTTTTCCTCAGGTGATCCTAAGAAGGAACAATTCAACGAGATCAAAGTGTAACTCTTTTCGAAACAGAACGAAGTGAAATGTGCTATAAGATGTTTATCTGTGTATAAATTAGGGAATTTTATCGATGAATTGCTAAAATTGATGACCCCTCTCACCAGTACTGAAAACTTTTCAAATAAGAGTTTTTTACGAAATCGAGAATGCCCTTTAGAAGTTTCAGTCCAAGATGCATAAAAACCCTGATGTGATTCTAAATTATCGATATCTAACCTTCTTATTCCTAATAGCAACAGTAACAATAAAACGTGTGAAGGTCCAAAAACAAGAACAACGTGTGCTTCACAATTACCGATAATATTCCATGAAAGCATGTTGTCTAAAAACTGCATGAGTTTATTTTCATATTTTGTCGAAAGAGCCCGACTCCGAAGGAGAAGGGCTCTTTTAGCAAAATATGAAAATAACCGAATGCAGTTTTCTTTACTGACAACATGCTTGCATGGAAAATTATCAGGTTTATTTTGATGCACGAGTGTAATTCGGTAGAATATTTCCGGAGTTGAAACAACGACGTTTAAAATTCAGTATTTATGCCTGTCAAGATGACAAATGTACATTTTAACAATCGTTACTATAGAGCGGGTATTTTTCGATACCTACCGGGTATGTTTCGATACCTACCGGGTATTTACCAGTCCGAAAATGTCCCGCCGGGCATTTATCGCTGTAATCGATCGAAAATGTCCCGCTTCATATGGGATTTTTAACATACGATGGAAATATTCGTAAATTGAAAAACGAATTCAAATTTCAAACTCCTCAAATCGAAGTGTCACACTGCCAAGCTGTAAGACGGCCTTGTCTATTCAAATTTCATGTACAATCATCCTATTTGTGAACAAGAGATCTCGCCAGAGTTAAAACAACAAGAACCTTGGTGCAAAAATTCACTAGTAAGCTGCAGTCTGATTGGAATAGAGGACTTCGGTTCATGTTGCCAACCTGAAATATTAGTAAAAGTGTCCACCATCAGGCAAATGAAATTTTGCAGTAAATAGTGTTTGAATGAGTTTATGTTGGCGAACATCTACTTAAAAATTCTACTCATTTCTTCAAAACCAGTATTTCCAGAAAAATATTTATTTTTCCTGAAACTGATATGTGATTGGCTAAAAGCACATGGATTTTGACTTATTCCCAGTGAGCGCATGCGCAATCTTATTTTTTTCGGTTTCTTTCGTTACTGTTAAGTTGGATATACCGGGGTTTTCAGCCAATCAGATATCAGCTTCAAGAAATATAGGTATTTTTCTGGAATTACCAGTTTTTGAAAAGCGAGTTGAATTATTGAGTCAAGAATGATCAAAAGGAACCCATTCAAAAACAATTTACCGCCTTTTCCTGCCGGGCCACACGTTAAAAGATGGGGCCTCGTTTATATATCGCTGGCACAAGTTTCGACTTTTGATGATTGACATTTGTCAGCTGGTTATCGAAAAAAGCAATTTTCAAACACTTTTAACGGTATCCAGGTTATGTCACCAGGATTTCTATGCATCTTGGTTTTTATGCATCTTGTATCAGTCTAGCTAGCCAAACATAATTAGTATTATTGAAAGGATTGGCGTGTCAGAACCATAGACATTTCAACTAATAGACTGGTCCTAGGAGTGAGAAGACTGCGGAATGAGCAGAATAGAATACTTAAAGTGTAAACTCTAAGCAAATTCTTTTCTCAATGTTGCAAAGATAGAGAAGTTATGAAGGATACAGTAATTTAGGTATAAAATTGTCATTCTCTCTCTCATTTATTCCGTATCATGCTACGTGGAAAACTGTTATGATAACCAGGGGCCTGTTTCATGAAAATACAAGTCTTGTAGCTACAAGAGAAAGACAATGTAGGTACAAGTGAAAACCGAGTAAAAAACAAGTATTTAGCATCGTGTTTCTTTGTGTTTATCTTGTAGCTACAAGACTTGTACTTTCATGAAACAGGCCCCAGCCCATCCTTTGTAATGTCTATGGTCGGGATTGCCCCGTCTGTATTACCAACAAGCATATCCCGCTGCATACAAATCCTTTCCATAATAATGGTAATGCAACATCAGCAGATTACCGTTTAGTATTCCTTCCATTGTATCGGATTCAGCTCATAGTTTGTTATTGTTACATCACCCGATTCTTTTTTTGGTGTTTGTTATCTGTGGTAGAGGGGTGAAGATAGTGCATCACAAAATGAAGACAACGAACATGACACATATTGTTGTGGAGAAAATAGAGTTTGAAGAATCATTTTGTGGCTTTCTTCGAATCAAGAAATAAAAATTACAACTTCCATAAAAAAGCTGAATGAAAAAAGTTCAAACTCTCTGTAAACCAAGCATTCAAAGACGTTCGATTCTTTAACCAAAAGGAAAAAAGTGTTCCACAATTCATCCATCTTCCCACTGAAGAATCCAATTAAATTTAACAGAATAATTGAAGACATCTCTGTTTGAGCTTACAGAGAGATAATAATAGAATCCGTGCATGGTGTTCTGAAAATCATCTCAATTTGAATATATCGAAGTGATCCGTAATGTCTTGCTGTAGAGAACAAAACATTATTGAGTTCAAGTATACAATTCAGGTTGAAGCTCTAGAGAGATGTGAACAAGTCAAGGATCTTGGCATAGTTTTTGTATAGGACAGAGATTTTCAAAATATTGCAACAATAATAACCATCTACTACTGCTACATTGGGAAAAAATTAGAATATGGTACCTACTTCATCAAATGATTGTGTTCAATATAGAACGTGTTCAAAAGAGATTTTTGAAATGCGTATCTTCAAAATAACTGGATTTCATCCTGAAAGGGATAGAGGTTGAGACTACTCCCAACTATCAATTTCATATTTTATAATAGATGTTAAAACTTTTCGGAGAAACAGTTCGAAAATTATGAAACTGCATTATTCTCAGAAATGTTTTCAATGTGATCATAAAACAGCTATAAGTAGAAGATTGGCACAATTCTATAAAACATTATAGTCTCTATTAATATTTTGCAAGACCTTTCACAAAGACTACAAAACATTTTATAAACATTTCGGCAGTGGCTATAAAATTTTTCTAACACTCTCAAAAAGCAGTTTTATAAAGACTCCCCTTACTACACTTTTGCAACATATTCAAGCGATGCTTATAAATTCCAGCTACTAGATCACCCCTTTAAAGCTGTTACGGAACACTATCTATCACGATGTTTTGACTAAGAAACTTCTTCCATCGATTATAAAGGGTGAATTTTGAAAAAGTTTAGAACTAGTGGTTTGAGGGTATATATATATATATATATATATATATATATATATATATATATATATATATATATATATATATATATATATATATATATATATATATATATATTTTCTTGTTTCTATCAAGGAAAAATGGAAGCACTAGGTCACGAGGGAGAGTTAGAAGTATTTTATTTTCTCCAATAACCGATATTACACGACATTATTGGGTATACAGTTATTGGAACGCTAGTCAAATAAAACTGCCAAATTATGCTATTATTATAAAACCAATCAAAGTCAGCTGGTTCCTCTTGAATGCAGCATTTTATTCTTGGAAACAACAAACATATGTTCGCAGAATAAATTTGATTTTATGATAGTAGTTTTATTGTTTAGGAATTGTAGTATATATACCCTACTATAAAATAGTTGGGAAATTATCATTAAGGTAACAATGTGGTGATTAAAACAAAATTGTGTCGGAAAGCGTTCCAATGAATTAATTTCATAAAAGCTACAGGAAACAGTTATAAAATAAGCTTGAAATAGTTATATAAAGATAATAAAAACCCCTATAGAACTGCTACGAAACAATTCACTTTTGAATGAAAATATGTTTTACAAGTTGGTTTTAAAAACGCTTCTATGATTATTTCTTGACTATTTTGTGAAGTTCTTTTAATTATATTTCATAAACGTTTCTATGACAAATTAATAAAACACTTTCATTGCCTACAACTGTATTGTGTTAACGGCACGTCTGTATTCTATTCATTTCATTCGATTTTCACATGATTGGTATACAAATTGAACAAGAAAAAGGGATTTTCATGCAACCCAGTGCCTGTCGTCCTATATAGGCAGGGGAGTAGCTGTTTTATATGGACTTTTTCTTCCCTTTCGTGAATTAATGAATCGTGTCTGAATTATATACACGTACCTATCAAAATCGTGTTTTTAATTTTGTTTGAATTTACTTCTTTCATTGAAGTTGTAATTTGAATTTTTTTAATCGGAGAAAAAAACCAAAAAATTATTCGTCAAACATGAAATAGCCTAGAAAGTTCGATGTCCGATCGGTGCTCCTGAAGACTGGTAATAACTCAAAAAATGAATTGTTTTGATCTTTTTTTTATAATTGTTACCTTTCCGTCTCTTTATATTATTTTCAGTCATTGATCATCGTATTCTTTTTCTTCCTACTTTTGCTAATCGATCTTATCATACTCCCGTCCTGGTTGTTTATTCTATATAATCAACTATATTATATGATTGGACCTTGTTGGGAAATCGAAAGCTCATCACTCTACGTTAAATTTTTTCCTTGAACGCTGATAGCTTAAAACATGTGAGCAGGTACATATTATTGCTCTCATATATACAAGCAGACATAAAAATAGCTGAAATATCGAAATATCAACAGATTGCAAGATGGGGTCACTTTTGAATTTTTCTCTTCTATCGACGACGCTTTATTCAAAAACAAAAAAAAATTCTGTTGATGTTATGATATCAGATGACTTTGTGCGGGCATTTTGTTGATATCTTGATACATTTTAACGAAATGCTAAAGTTCTGCTGGAATCTACATATGTATATCCATTTCATATTTTTTTCATGGTTTTCTATGCTTAGTGTAAGAAAGTTTGCCTTGGCTTCGAAAGTTATCGAATTTCTTGCAATTCAGTGCATGTATCGAATGTATAAATAAATGGTTAATGTGTATAACTTATAAATCAGATACTGAATATCATCCGTCATCATTAACATTTTCATGTATGTTCAACGTCACTCATCCACTATCATTCACCATATGAGGATCGCTATTTTGAAATAATGAACAAGCAGTGGAACTTGGGGAAATCCATCAGTATGAAGCACTTGATTTATTGTTGTTCATGAAAGTTTGATGGCAGGCCCAACGTTATTTTCACGAACTGAATATCCGAACAGGCATTATGATTCAAATCTCAGATGATTATTTCTGTAAAAAAATTCTACTTTTGTAAGCTCCGTTCTGGAATATCATTTAAACATATCTTCTGATTCTATCGGTATAGAAACAATGAAGGGAATAACCGATTAAATTGGCCGATGCTCATAGAAAATCTATGATAACGTTATCAGAAAACCAGTTTTTTGTGTGATTTTCAAGAAACCGTTTACAAATTAGCTACACTTGTTTTACTATAAAACAACCCCTTCAAGCTTCTTATGGTACTATGATCCCATACTGTGCTTCTATATGAACACATATCTTATTCATTATTTACAAACCTTCTGGGGAGAACTACTTACATAAATCCCTGGGTTCGCCTGCTGAACTCATTTAAATTACTCATATTTTTTCATAAGAAAACAGGTTGAGCAATGGACAATTAATCAAATATATTTGGTCATCTTGTTAATTTGAGTTTCAGAACTTTTTTCTCAAAATGCAATCCATTATAGTCATGTTTGATCTCGTGTCTATCAGTCAAAAAGGGATTTCAGTTGAACGAACCGTTTCATTCAGAAAACTATGTCTATGCTCCTTCAGTTTTCTCTGAAAAATCTCCCCGTTCGACCAATATACAATTTGGGACAAGAACCACACGGTCAACAACGGTTGGAATGCGAACTCCATTGACTTCATTCTGTATAAGAAATCACACTAATAACCCATACATCAGGTTAATCCAATCACGAAAGATGATAGTAAACTCCATAAGATATTAACCAACGTAGGCGATTATTGAGAATGAAGAATTGCACATAGCCTACAGAACGGATAATAGGTTGAGTAGATACATTGTATATTGGTCAATCGGGCATATATTCCACCAAAATGATAAAGGAACAAAGGAATATTAAATAGAACGAATATATTACGAAGAAACTGATGAAATCACATGTTCCATTGC